>CABFOW010001558.1:77914-121574 GCA_902141385.1 Timema californicum
CCCTTTTCCGTATATATACATTTTAACCAGGCTAATGGTACATGATGATATTCAAAGAAAATGCACCCATATTTGCGTGAAGGAAACGTGGAAAACCACTTACGAAAAACCCGCCCCATACACCCGGCCGGAAGTTTAAATAACGGCCTACCCATCATCAGTGAGTCAGACCGCGCGTCCAACGATGCGTGATGGAAAAGAATAAAAACACCATAGTTTACCATGAATCAAGTTATAACTTACTTATGGATGAGACAGCGGAAGGGTCAAATAAGTACTATGGTTTACTCACATATCGTTTTAACATCAAAATCAGTCGAGCGTCTTCACATGTTGGTTATATATTATGTTAGTATATAACATGTATTCAATGGGGACTAGATTCAACAATATCTTTAGGGCAGAACCCTTAACAATATGTTCCCGAATCGACCCCACATTCTGACAAACTTGGTCACGCATTTCAAGATTACTCTTGGACTAAAGGTTCTCTCCTCCAATTCTTTACCGACCCATCTTATCGCTGTGTCCCGATCTCGCGGCCCTCCCCGACCCCCTTCAACCACCACATTTGAGTGTCTAATCCTGCGCTTCCTGCGGCGAGGCACCCCTCTCCCCCCGAGGTTGTATGACACTGGTTGAATGGCGTGACGGAGGAGCAGCTGGGGCTAGGCGGAGAACGTTACCGAGCTGATCGTCAAAAGGAGGACAAAACGGGTAGTTTTTCCAAACGTCAGGGAAACCCACCAACCGTGAGGGACACCACGCACAATATTACCCTCCCTCCCTCAATCTCTTCTGGGCCATATCAACCCCTGGTTGAAAAACGGCCTATCACCCCAACGAAAGCGGGTTGGTTTCCATACTTCAGGAAGTAGACTTTATGACACTTTATATCTCGCTGGGAGTTTCTGTGACAAACTGTCGGGATTGTTAGTATACATTTTGATAAAAGCCTAGATTTTTGTAATGTGCTATCGAAACATTCTTTTGAGGATTAGGACAGTGAAAAAAAAGGTTGAAAAATTCAAAATAAAAATATATAAAATGATAGAGGAATAATACTGTGATTTATTTCCCCCTCTCCATATCTACAAATATGTGCAATTTCTTTGATATCCTAAGAATGATAAATTTTAGGTAATTCATGTTTTAGATCTGCTATCCAAAATAACAAGTTTTCTCATATTATTATTATTATTATGTATATTTCATGGACAGGTTAAGTTATACTCATAAAAATAAGACTTATTCAAAGACCAAAACCCTTTGGTAAGTTATTTATTGCCTATTATTTTATTTATATTTTTTAATGAAATTAAAAAACCTCGAAAAAAGTGTTGGGAAACAGAGGCAAAATCCCATAAAACAAAATATGTTCTGTTTACCACGCTATTTCTATTTATCTGAGACCACATCAAGTTTTCAAATAAACGTTATATAATAATATTATCCTAGAGCATAAAACATATTCACAGTTCAAACACAATCCAAAATTGAAGAAAACCGTTCAATGTTTAAAATGTTGTGAATACAAGGGTTAACAATTAGAACGTGACGCTTCATTTAAAAGGCATGAAACATATTTGTTTGCTGTCAACATTGCTTACATTTTAATAGCCCATTAGCAGGAGCCAGAGTTTTATGAACTAAAATAATCAAAAAATGACCTTTATATTGACCCAAAAATTATAAGCAATAAATTCTAATTTTCAAAAAATTACATAAAAAATGAACAGATAATAGTAGCAAATACATACGATTAAACCAAACACGCACTTCACAAAACTAAAAAATACCTATGCAATGAAAAGCCTTTGGCAACTAAACCCTTGCAATCTGCTAAATATAATAATAATTTATAAATATCTGCTTCAGAAATAATGTCTACCCCCTCCCAACGTAATTCCCTCCAGCTTAGTTGCAGTCTCTCACCATGAATGTGTATTTTACAACCACACAAGTAAAGAGGGCACATTCAATGTCTACATTAACTTCTCCTTGCGATAAATTAGTGATTAAAAAAATTAATGCATTTATAAATATCGATAGTATTTAAAAATATACTTATTTAATATTATTATTATTATTATTATTATTATTATTATTAAGAACCACGGTGGAGGCCTGGCATTCCCCACATTCACAAGTTGTGATTAATACACATCTTATCAGAGGTGAAGGAAGGGTTTGGAAATCAAGATAAATCTTTGTCGGGACCGAGGATTGAATCCCGGACCCCAAGCACAGAAGTCTGACACCTTACCCCTAAACCACCAGGTGACCCTTCTCCAATATACGTATAGGTATCCATATTCTATCCAAAGTGACAGCTGCCGATGTCATAGTCTTACGTATTAATACGTGAAAATATAGCTATTCACTTTTCTGTTAGATAAGGCCCTATCTATGAAAATTTGACTGTACGCTAGACTAGTTTATAAGTCGTGTGTTGAAGCAAGATTATTTTAAAAGTTTCCGCTATATCTCAAATTTTATATATGCGTATATGTATATATCTAATTTATATATGCGTATATGTATATATCTACAGTAACAAATCTATATTTTACATCTCAGATTGAAACTGTGAGGATTGAGATAAAAATGTAATCAGGTTTGTTGAAGATAAAACTATCTCACGTGATCTTTAATAAATGAGAAGAGTCCCGTCTTCCAGGCGTCCCGCTTGAATTCATTAACCGGACAGGATCCTAAGAGTCGACAATAAGGACGTGATAGAGCGCAAAATTAATTTGATCTCTTCCATCAAAGATCTATCTAGTCAAATAAACCACCGTAACCCCTAATTTACTAAATTAAAACAGGACTATGTGACGTGAAATATCCGACCACGCCCCACAGTTGGAATGTTGATAGAAACTTGGTCGTTTGATACAGAGGCACACGTCTCGAGGTTCTGATAGTATTTCTCCGAAATTAAAGCTTACTTGAATGAAATACTAGCGGCTCTGGTCTAGAAAACTGAGATTAACGGCTGTAGGAACCATTGTGCTGGTCACAAGACAGCGCCAACTTCTGCAAATAGAGGGTATCTACACCAACAGACGGCGGCCGCTCAATAACTAATAGTTGACACTTTTATATATTTGGAATAGTTTTACCTATTAGTAAAAGGCTGTAAAATTGCAAATGGAACGGTTAATTTTTTTATAACTAGGCCTATCCAAAATCAAGGAATCTAGTTATCTAAAAAATATGTAGGCTAGTTTTCAATTAACATATTATTTTAAATACTGGGGTTAGGTATGGATGGATGTGTGCCATTTAATTACACCTTATTTTTTTATTGGTTTGGATAGACATTTATAAAATCCACCCCTAATTATTTCTTGATAAAATAAATATTAAAATGAAGCTCAACTTCTGAATTGTGTTCTTAAGGTGGGATGGAAATTAACGCGAGGAAAAAATAGTGTTTTTGCAATTTTTATAGCAAAACATTTTTTTTTACAAAATAAATAAAATATTGTTCCAGAACAAACATGGAATTTAATTTTCTTCACAAGGTGACCTAAAATGTATTGAATGTGTGTCGAAGAGTGTTTTGGAATTTAAATGACAACTTTTTCTCTTTATTTAAAAAGTTTGTTAGATAATGCCACTATCATGGTCATGACAGATTTTCAGGAGCTGTTGAGATCAACACGCGAAGAAAATTAAACTATGTTTGTACTGAAGAAATATTTGATTTATGTTGGCCAAAATAATGTTTTGCCATAAAAACTGCAAAAAACACTGGCGTTTTCTCGCATCCCCTTCCACCTAACCTTAAAGATGGCTTGGAAGGGAACGCTAGTTTAGACCGGAATCTTCTAAATTATTAAAACAACTAAATTGGACGCAATAAATCAAATCACGATTCAGTAGATGCGTCTAGTTTGATTTTCTACACAAGGTCATCTCAATATTTAATGAATATTTCTCATGAGAATCCTAGAATTTGATGAGAACTTTTCCTAGTCATTTTAAGACATTTATTGTAAAATCTAATTATATGTAAGACAAATATTCAAGAACTATTGATATTAATATGGGTGGAAAAATTCTAAACTGTCAACTGAAGTACTATTTTAATTTGGGCAAAAATTATTTATTAAAAAAAATGCCTTAACTTGATATTCCTTGGATTCAACCTTTAGAACCGTTTGAAATAAAATAGTTATTAACGAAAGTTTTTGATAAAGATATATCATACTTGATATAAAGTGTCAAAGTGACATAATACGATGTCAGTATTGGTATTTCCCGTTTTTTTTACACTTATCTTAACAGAGCTAAGCTGAAAGTCGACTGTTTTCAACTTATCAATAACAAATCAAGTGGTGCGTTAGAAAATCAAAGCCTGCACACGGTATCGTCATCGTCCCTCGTCCCACCAATCTCATACACAAACACAGAAAGAGAGTTTTAACGACGCCATTAAAGTGAATCCCCGAACAAGAGGGTCTTGTAAATCATTCGTCGAAGGTATCCACTCTTGTACCATTTCACTGTCGAAGAACAAGGATCCAGAACAAAGGGAAGATTTGTTCCCACTCGGGTATCATCTAGCACATTAAAAGATCGCACATAAAAGGCACATGAACCATTTGAGATGTGTTTGCTGCCGCCATTATAAAAATTCAAACCTATTCCAATTCCTAAAGTGAAAGGTGGTTGTTTACCTTGCTCGAACTGAAGCACGCCGAGATTCACAACTGTCCAATCTCGCGTCATGTACGTAGCGTTGGAAACAAAGAAAGCTAACGTTCGCTATAGTTGAGTTGTTCATGTATTGAATTCTTTAAACCTATGTTGAGTATTTAAATTAATGTATCATTTTCTGGATAAAAAATATGTATGTAGTATCTTAATTGCTTAAGACCCGCTTCGGTGGTCGAATGGCCTAAAGCGTCACACTCGATGAAGTGGGGTTTCAAATCCTAATCGGGTGTACTGAGGGTGTTTCATCCTTAAATCGTTTTCTTCACTCTCCCTCCATGCAAATGAGGGCACACTTTAAATTATACCTTCCTCATTACCAACGCATTAGTGTAATTTTATACATAGTCTATTTAGTACAGCCCGAACCTGCAATGAGTCACAGTCGTAAAAAAACCTTTAAGTAATATACTGTTAAAAATGTTTCTTTAATCGTAGAACTAAATCACAATTTCAAAATATTTGCTAACGCCAAACATAAGTGAAAGCAAAGAATATATTTTGCAATAACAAAGTTGGCCGAACAGTTTTGATATGGAAGGCCCAAGGTTTAATCATAATCACGTGCAATTATTTTTTAGCTACGCGCTATAAAATATATTTTATTCAGGTGAGTCTCTGGTGAATGGATAAGAAAGGGCTTTTTCTAAGTGGTTTTCCACTTTCTCTCAATGCAAATGAGGGTACATTTTCAATTATACATTATTTATCTCTATTAAATGTTAATATGTGGAGAGCCTGGACGGGTAAAAAGACGCGGCACGTATAAGAAAATAGTTACATATAAAACATATTTCCAAGTTATCAATGAGCTTGTGTTAGATGTGTTTTTTTTTAATCGCTACTAAACTAGGCTTGGACGTAAAAATGGCATGTTTGATTATACCATCAAGTAAATGGCGGCTTAAGCTAAAATTGCACTGTTTACCATTCATATTACACGTTATTTTAAAATGATTCAGCGTGACGTTGAATATACCAACCAAAATTAATTATTTCGTCACACTTTTACATCTTAGGTAACTGAATAATTGCGGAATGGTTGTACCTTAATGATACCTTGTGTGTCAACATAAATGTGTTAGCCAAATGTTTGTGAGGTTAACACAAAGTGATGTATTATTATTATTATTATTATTAGCACCGCGTCTTACTACCCGTTCGGGTTATACGCACTTACGCTAATGTGTAATGGTAGGGTGATTGCGAGATGAAATGGAGGACCTACAGTTTAACGTGGAATCCGAACCACGGTGGAGGCCTGGCATTCCTCACATTCACAAGATGTCTTGTCAGAGGTGAAGGAAGGGTTTGGTAATCAGATAAATCTGTGCCGGGACCGAGGATTGAACCCCGGCCACCAGCACAGAAGTCTGACACCTTACCCCTGAACCGCCAGGTCACCCAAAGTGATGTACACAGTCGGATTTAAAAAAATGAACTTTTAGAAAAAAAAAATTGTTTTGTGGTTAACAATTATAACATTTTAATAGATAATTAGTAGGTATTGACTATATCTATCCAAAGTTAAAACTGCAGATAGCATGACTTGACGTATGAATACGTGGCAATAGATCTAATAACTGAGAAAATTGATCCACTTCGGTGGTCGAATGGTAAAAGGCGTCACTCTCATGTAAAGACAGGTCTGCTGATGAGGGGTGGATCCGGGTTCAAATCCCGGTCGGATCAACGAAGGGTTTTTTTCTTCTCCTAAATGGTTTCCACTCTCCTTCCACGCAAATATTGATAAACTTTATCTAAAAAAATTCTTCCTCGTCCATACCCTATTAGAATAACTACTAAATACCCGTACAACCTGAACAGGTAGTAAAACGTGATAATAAAAAACATGAGAATATTGGACTGCAGCCGAGATACTTTGTTACTAAAAGAACTGTAATATCATTTAATTATAGCACCGTGTCTTACTATCTGTTCAGGTTTTACACTTATGTACTAGTCATGCCAATGGTTTTAGGGATTACGAAGGTTAAATTTTAGATGAAGTGTACTCGCATTTGCGTAGAGGTAAAGTGGAAACCCATTTTGGAAAAAAGCTCAATACACCCGACCAAGATTCGAACCTCAACTTCCACGTCATCGATAGTCTAATCTAGTGCGAGAGTAGCGCGTTAGACCATGCGGCCACCGAAGAGGATGAATGTAATTAATTGATATTATTAATTAACAACGTGAATCAATTATGTGACAGTGACTCTTGCACCAGATAAATCAAACAAAAGTTACGTATGACCATGCTAACACCCAAAGTAAACTTGTATGATCATTATCAGTCCCGGTGGTTGCGCGGGCAAAGTCGTCATTCTCGAATGCTCTTGTTTGCTAGTGACGGGCAGGTGGGGGTTAAAGTTCCGGCCGGATGTAATGAGGTATTTTCACCAAGTGGTTTCATGCTCTCCGTCCTCGAAAATGCTAATACATTTGTTTGGCTGTGTCCTAGCATAGATGAACGACGTCATCACCTGCACTGAGGCTGCAGTCCTCCCCAAGGCTAGACTCGCTGTATCCAATGTGACCTGATATGCTCGTCAACCGGTTCTTGAGTAATCACAGCTTGGGGCTATCGTGCGAGCTATTTAACAATCTTGTAAGTTTTCACAGATTTGTTTTTAATGCTACCACCTTCAATCAGTCATGTCAAACCTGAGGGCCACATTTGGCCCGATCCATGATTCTCTGCGACCCACGGATCTTTTGATGAATCGTCCAAAAATGCGGATCAACTCTTATTTTTATAAACTTTGTAGAAATACACTTAGAAATTGGTCATTACTTTGGGAAAACTATCATGTGAAGTTTGTGGACCAAATTTTTACTCTTTACCAGTGGCGGCTCGTGTATAGGCAGAGGAACTGCAGCACCCTCTATGTCCACTTGATATTATCGTAATATTTAATATAATGAGTTTTTTTCTTTAACTCTTTCTTTATTTTTGTAGTAAAATATAAATATTCCTTAAGCTTAATGTCAGTACTTCAGTAGCCATCCCCCAGTTTATGAAAAATATACAAAAATCTTTGTATGGAACTGTGTTTGACTGTTGTGCGCATGCGCACATATGAGGGGGTGGGGAGGAAGGCGGGGCTGCCAGGTAGAGAGAGCACTGTTTCTCTCGCAGTGCCGACTCTGGTGTGATGGTGGAAGGAGGTTATTTCTTTTTTTACTCAGGGTGTGCTGTTCTTATAAACAGTGTACCATATTCTTGAATGTGATAAAGAGTAGAAGAGTGTAGAGTTAGATTATTATTCTGCTTTCAGCTATTCTATTTGACTCATTTTTTTTCGGTTCTTTTATTTAACAGAAAAACTAAATGCGCTTGCAGTACTTTCAATGGAGGATAATTTCCTCGATTGTCATCCAGAGATCAAGGAGAAAATTATTGAACTTTTTGCGTAAATTAAAACAAGAAGAATGAATTTCATTTTTAAATGAATAGATCAAGCTTGAACTGTAACAATTTACAGTTAAAGTAAGTAAAAAAGTTTGATTTTTTTTGTTAAGAGTTTATCAAGTTCTTGAATATATTTTTTATACATGTTTTTTTCCCTTTTACACGATTTTAAAACAAAGGCTAAAAATTTTCTCCAACTAATTTTAGCTACGAGCCGCCGCTGCTCTTTACTAACCAGAGATCATTTCCCAAAGATTACTAAACTCACGCACCAATTATGTGCAATGCTTTGCAGCACTTTGAGTGTGTTTCCGATGATAAAAAGGGAAAATATACGAGTGATATCCTTTGTCGTCTATTTTGAACGTCACTCCAACACAAGATATAAATCCACTCACACGCTTGCTGCAAATATAAAGTGGTAAAATAAAAATAGCTAAGTTTTAACATTGTATGTAATCTTTTCTTTCTATCATAGTAAGGCATTTCAAATAAAAAAAATCCAATAGATGGTGACAATGTTGAACTTTCTGAAATGAGTTCCCTCTTTATTTTCGATATTCAATGTGGTCCTTATGGACAAACGAGCTTAACATGCCTGTTTTAAAAGACTTAAACAAGAAACGAGTAGTCTGATTAACATATGAAGCCCGTTATTTGAGAAATGGAAAAACATGTAGACACAAGTGTTCAATTTTGGCCGGGATTTCCTAAATAAATTGTGGGTAGTTTTCCCCACGATAGCAGACAAGAACAGGGCAATGTTATCGGTTAACGTAATACTAATGTTGACACACTGGAATGTCCTTCACACAGCTGGTAAGTGAAACAACCTGTCCGCGTGCTCATAGAGAGACGCCGCAGCCTATTCCACAGAGGAGAGATATCACCGGCCTACGTGGAGAGGTTACCACTGTCTAACTGGAACTAGGAAGGCTACGGTTCGATCACGACTGGTCGCGCTCAGGATGGGAGTGTGGGGGAGGTGGGGAGAGCAGTGTTTTTGCACTTTTTGTACCAATTTCATTTTAGCCAAAATAAATCAAATACTTTTCTATTATAAGTATATAGGTTAATTTTCTTCTCAAGGTGAGCTCAACAGTTGTTGAATATCTGACAAGGGTGTCCTGGAATTTAATGACAACTTTTTATCTTCATTTAAAAAGTTTCTCATCAATACCGCTATGATAATAATATTTAGCGCCGCGTCTTACTACCCGTTCGGGTTATACGCTTTAAGTACTAATTACTCTAATGGATTAGGAATCGGGAAGGTTGAATTAGAGGAAGTGAACCCGCATTTGCGTGTAGGGATAGGGGAAAACCATTTAGGGGAAACCACCCCCAGTTCACCCGACCGAGATTCGAACCTTGATCTCCCCATCCTCAGCAGTCAAGCTCAACACGACAAGCGCGTTAGCCAACTACGCCGCCGAGGCGGGTAATATACCGCTATGCTCATGACAGATATTCAATAACCGTTAATATCACCGTGTGAAGAAAATTAAACTATATCTTTCTACTGGATCAATATTTGATTTATTTTGGCCAAAAATGTTTTGTTATAAGAATTTGCAAAAACCTTGTCCTTAAGTCTGCTGATTATAAAAACCAAACAAAAATTCATAAACGTCCAAAACCAAGTGGGTTAATTAACAACCTATCATCGGTCCATCATTAGAACAAACAGGGGAGGAGTAAAATACAAATGACAATAAAATGTGTGTTGTGGGTGCGACCCCCTATTAAATGGCATAGTTATATTCTACGCTCCTATCTTATTTACCTTTAGTTTACCGGGCATTTAGTTACTAATGATTAACTAAAATTTGTTCCTTCTTGAACTTTTCACAGTGGACAGTTTGCACTGTTAATCTACCTATATTTACAAGTATATATGCATTAGGTTTTAAAAAAATAGTTTGGTATTCATTCCAGTACACTGAACACATCAAACTCGTAGACTGTTAAAGGTTTTATCTTATCAATATTTAACCTAAGCGCAGCATCTAATTAATACTATCTCAGCTACCTAGGCAGCACCCTTTGAATGAAGATGATGAGAAGTTCTAGGAGCTAATCCTGGCCAAGAGAGTTATTCCTAAAAGGTTACCCAATCTTCCTCCACGAAGCGGGTCTTGGAATTAAGGCACTACTTTAGTATCACCGTAATCTAAATATTCAACATCCAAATTCAATAAATGAATATCAAATCAATTAAACGAAGCGTTAGATTCCTGTTACCAACGCTACGTACATGGCGTGAAATTGGAAAAGGTTTGAATTTTTATAATGGCGGCAGCAAACACACCTTAACTGGATCATGTGCCTTTTATGTGCGATATTTTATTGTACTCAATGATAACGAAGCGGGAACACCATTAATGTAATATAGAAGCGTAAAGGATGGTTAGTAAGACGTGGTGCATGAAAACAATGGCAAAGCACTTAGCATAGTTCAATATTCCATTGATAATACAATCCGATCATTTACTTTTCTTCCTAACAGTATCCTTAGGTCTTGAGAGTGGGGTAGGTTATCATTTCTTTCCACAGTGAATTTCTATGAGCGAGTGCGAAAGAGTCTACAAATTGTTGTTGGAAACGTGTCTCATGTCATGCTTCCAAGGGATATTTTAAATGCCTCATTGGGCATGAAACCAGTAGCTTTATTTCTCTCCTAAGTAAGTTGCACTACGGATTTTCCCCGCTCGGTAAAAATGTATCAACCTCATCTGGGTTTGAACTGTGAACATCGGGTGACTAGGTTAACATTTTACCCCAAGACCATCGTGGCCGTACCTTTTTAAAATATGTCTTGAAATATTAATCAATGTTATTCATCTAGAGAAAGGCTGGAGGGTCCAAGTTAAGCACACGGCCCAGAGCAAGCCAAACCTCGGCTCAGCCAACGCTGGCAGGTGAGTGAGGAGTAGCACCTGGCCAAGGAGGCCAACTGCAGCGCAGTAAAACACGCTAAACACTTTGCGAGAGGTCAAGGTGACACCGTTGACCCGCTATTACGAAGAGGCTCTCCCTAATGAAGTGATACGTCTTCCCAGGAGGGAATATAACTTAGCGGCCTGATTGCGTGGGGGTTAATTTGTCAGAGACGTTTGAATTGCCCCTCACAGACGGCCGATTTATATCCGCCGATAAGAATAATTAATCTTTTGACTGAAAAATGTTCGAGAGGTTCAAAGAGTCAGTCAAAAGACTGGCTCCTCTAACACAATCTTAAGGTGGGGATGTAGGGAACGCGAGAAAAGGCTAGTGTTTTTGCAATTTTTATAGTGAAACATTATTCTGGTCCAAATAAACTAAATATTGCTCCTTCACAAATATATAATTTTATTTTATTTTATTCCCGTGATGACCTTAACGGTTGTTAAATATCCATCATGAGCATAGTGGCATTCATTATCTAATAACCTTTTTAAATTAAGAGAAAATGTTTTCATTAAATTCAAGGACACCCTTGACAGATATTCCACAGTTGTTGAGGTCACCAAGTGAAGAAAATTAAACTCTATATTTGTATAGAAGCAATATTTGATTTATTTTGACAAAATAAAAAGTTTTGCTATAAAAATTGCGAAAAAAATTACCTTTTATCGCGTCCCCTGCATACCCCCCCCCCTCTCTCTCTCTCTCTCTCTCTCTTAATGTATAGAGATTGCAAGATCATTGACGCATTTACTTTTTGAAATAGACGGATCTAGTGTAATGAGAATAGATTTTGTCACATTACTTCGGAAGCTAATATGTGATTGAAGAGAGGCCGAAAAATAAGACATTTTAATCGGCAGCTAAGGTTGGCCGAGATAAGAGACGTCACGAGCCTGAACTTTTATTTATTTGATGCAGCACATCTTACTACCCATCCGGGATATCAGCACATTTACACTATTGGGATAGCGATGAGAATGTTGGGATTTACAGGTAATGTACCCGCATTTTTGTGGCAACAGAGTGCGAAACATTTTATAATAAACATTCCCGGTACACCCGACCAAAGATCGAACTCGGATCTCCCCGCAATCCAGTATGTGAGAGTGACGCGCCATAGTGTTATACCATGCGGGCGTCGACATAAATGACCAAGTCATATAATCACTTTGGATATAAAAGTATGACTTTGACAAAAATATTTTATATCCTAGTAGTAATCTTTGTATTAAGTTTATTCATTATCATCCGTTACGTTGGTATTTTACAAAATTTGAAAAATTATTAAAAATAGCTCTGGGTATATCTACCTGACCAATATGTTTGATCATTTTTGACAAGTGATGTAAACAAATTTTGGTTGTACAAATGACAAAACATATTAGAAGGTCACTCCAATTAGCTTCTAATGGCATCTCATTTTAAAAATTTGTTGGTGGAAGACTGCTTCAAATAACTTTAGGGGCATCTAATTAAAAAAACAAGGAAACCTTTAAATAGCTTCTAGGCAACTAATTTGTTTAAAAAAAATTATGGTGAGCACTTCTTAAAATAGCTTTCAGAGGCATATAATTTTTTTTTTAAACTGTCGTATGAGGACTACTTCAAATAGCCTATACGCGTATCCAAATTTCAAACAATTTAAGGGGAGGGGGAATACTTATCTAAATAGCTGTTAAAATAATATTTTCAAATACTTTCCAAGCGAGGACCACTATAAACAGTTTCTAGGAGCATACAATTTTCTAATATTAACTGGGGAAGAAGAGGATTGAAAGTAACTAAAAAATTAGTTGTGTGTTACTTGCCTCCCCCCACCCCTTTCACAAATAAAGTTCCATCGCTAGTGTATAAAACAACAATTTCCTTATTTCTTAGGGTTTAATATTAAGTCCTGTATCATACCATAAACTTAGGATTATAAACCCTCCTCCCCCCTCATTAAATTATCCCCACACCCATGAACATAGATGTGTTTAAGTAATTGAGAAATATACTTATAAAACATATATAAAAATAGAAATCAATGAGGAAAACAAAATATTACATAACTAAATAATGTACAGTAGTACTGAATCATTTTATATTTACTGTCAAACAAACCTCGTAATTTGTTTATTTTGTTTTGCACACCTTTGAGATGACGTGAAATACTTTCCCTCTTAATAATTGTTCTCATATGACTCAATTAAAAACTCGAGGCACAACACAAGCAGCGAGTGACACCTCAAAATAAGTATTTATAGTTGAAAAAAAAATAGTCACGGGATATCTATAGTAATATATTCAAAGAAAATCCTCATCATTCATGACCTGTACAATTATTTACACTTGAAAGTGAGCCGTGTAACAAAATAAGCAATGTTTTTTAAAAAAAAACGAGTCTTCTCCAAACAAAAACCAAAACAAATACAGTAGAGATATTTACAGTAGGGAACGGCCCAAGTACAATAATAATAAAAAAAAACTCGCGGCGCACGCAGACAGAAATACCTAAGTATCCAGAAAGGTGTGGAAGTATTCCAAACATCCAGCTTGGTGCTGGAGATGGTCAGCCAGTAGCGTGTGGTAAAGATCGAACGCTGTATAACCTTCCTGCGGTATTCACACTTTTAGACACCGATTCCTATTCACACTTTCCACTGACAGATTGCAATGTGTTTATAACTAACGCGTTCAATACAAGGCTTACTAACGGATCAATGTAAGGGACAGGGATAAAGAAGGTGGTTTTAGTAAAGTGCATCCGCATTAACGTCGATAGAGGGTGGAGAAAACACAGTGAAATTTAAATGTGGGCGCCTCCAGTGTGTAAGGCCAAGATTCTAACTTAATCCTTCCAGTAATCGAGAATACAATCTATTGTGGGCCTGCGTGGTGCAGTTATCATGAAAGAGTGACTGAACGTTTAACTCTCATTGAAACCCGCTTCAGAGACCGCATGGTCTAGTTCCTTAATTAGTACATATGCGTGTAACCCTAACGAGAAGTAAGACGCGGTGATTTAAAAAAAAAACTCGTTGAAAGGTACACGGTTGGTCGCGTGGTCAATGTAGCGTAGTGAGTCGCGAGAAGAAACACGTGTGTATCACGTCTTCCCGCCCGTCCTAGCTATCCACATAGGTAATTAAACTCAGAGATTAGGGACGAAGGTGTCATTTAGAATAAATGTATCCTCGTTTTGAGTGGATGGAGAGTGGAAAACATTATCAGGGCTCTCGGCAGTCCAAAGGTGCAGATAGACGGGCAAGAAAGGTGCAGATAGACGGGCAAGTAATCTCGCGCCAGATGCTGTCAGGTAGTACTGTCGCAAATGTAAGCAGCTCTGCAAGTTGTTCCGCGAGACTCACGCTTCCTTGTCTTGACACACTACTCACCACTTCCGCAAGCTCTCACGGAATATCCCAACTATTTTGATATTTTCTGCGAGACGTGCGCGAGCTAATTGTCTCTAGCGATGATGTCCGCCTTCAAAAAGGGGAGTGATAGTGAAATAAAATTGCTAATTGCTCTTTATGAGGAAAATGAATTTTTAGTGCGAAGTTAACAACAAAGAAACAGGTTTAAAAAAAAACAAGATGCCTTACAACTTACAGGCCATATCAAACAAGTTTACCACCAACCTAGAAAGCTGCACAATATACGCAGTCAAACTAATCAAGAATCGAAGAAAATAAGTTGAACAAAGGTGGTACTGGATCCACTCCTTAACCGAGCATTTCAATATGTGTAATTGTGTAAGGTAGTGAGAACAAGGCACAGTATCTCACTGTGTGTAGTTGTGTAAGGTAGTGAGAACAAGACACAGTATCTCACTGTGTGTAGTTGTGTAAGGTAGTAGAGAACAAGACACAGCATCTCACTGTGTGTAGTTGTGTAAGGTAGTGAGAACAAGACAGTATCTCACTGTGTGAAAGCAGTTGTGTCCCCTTACCAAACCTTTTTAACAACATGATTATGGAAGTGAGTAAACTCCAAACATAGCATTGTATCTCGACCATCTTGAATGTCCTCATTATTCATGAACCAGCCAGTTGGTTACGGTCGCTGACTTGTTCAGATCTACGACCAGGTATTAAAGGTCTGGAGCACCTCACGGGGTGTAAACCTGGGGTCGCTTGCACGGTTGAGCACCCCCGGAGCTGCTCTTTCATGCCGAGGTCCCGCCGCCTTACATTCAGCACATTCTAGCGGTGAGTATGCACTTTCTTAAAACAAAAAAACGCGGGCATAAATGGCACGCTAAACAGAGCCACTCTTCCATCTAGAGCCAGCGCCTTAGCTCAGGAGTGTGTCTGACTAAGATATATACCGGTGCCTGTTTCACTGTAAAAATAGTTTGTTCCCTCTCACCAGGTGGTAAATTGACGCTATTCCAAATTAGAATAAATTATTATTGCACATAATAAATTAACGCCATCTAGTCTACTCATTAAATCTTATGTATAACTCAAAATATAACAAAATTATGGAATTTAGAAATTATTTAACAAAAACAATGTTCAGACGGTCAAAGGTGTCTTTCTATCAATAGAATGGACCTTCAATGATGGGGATATTGGGGTTTGAATCGTGGTCGGGTGCAACGAGGGTGATTTTTTTTTAATCCTTACAAGCAAATGCGGGTATATTTTCTCTGAAGTTATAAATTCTCCTATTTTACTAGCTTAACTAGTGTGTGCGTGTGCGTGTATGTGCGTTTGCTTGTGCGTATGCGTGTAACCCGAATGGTTACTGAGACATGGTGTAAGAAAACTAGCAGACAGTGCTAAAAGTGTGAAAAAATTAGATTTGCATTAATTAAGAAAATAGCTCTTAAGGTTTTTAATTAAAATGAGGTTCTAAAAAAATGTGTTCATACAGTTTAGATTAAAACTCAAACAATTGGGGTTAATAATAATATTGTATGTCACATCTAACATAGAACACGATGGAATGGAGTTGAGAATACTTTTAGTAAAATGGATGGTGGAATAACTTCACCCCTCAATATTTCTTTCATCCAACATGTAAAATAAGGGAGTGGAGTTAAGAATACTTCATGTAGAATGGAATAACTCACCCCTCAATACCAGTGGCGTATTCTGAGAATAATTAATAGGTATGCTGTACTCTAAAAATTGCAACAGAGATTTGGGGGCCAAGGACCCTCAGCCACCTTGGTCCAAGAACGTCAAGGGATTATTTCAAGGGATATATTTGAAGATGTGTCTATATAGAACAGTGGTTCTCGAACATTTATTATTTCCCTTTAATTGTATGCAATCTTAGGAAATTTTGAGCCCCCTCTCCCTCACTCTCATAATATTTCTTATTTTATTTATCCATAACGATGATTACCATCCACTCAAAATGTAATAAAAGTAACTCCATGGTGTCAGCCCGCATTCAGGCTATACCTACCGAGTGGCTACCATACTGTATGGCGAATTAGTGCCAACTTTTGTTGGTCAACACAACGATGACTCTAGCCATAAGTTCGGCTTTCTATACCGGAGCCGCTACTACTTTATTCGAGTAGCTCCTTATTTATCCACCCTAGGTTGAATCTAACCCGTTCTAGACCCACTGCTTCCCAGATAATCTGGACGCGCCGGGAATAAACCCCGGGACCTCTGGGTCCGTAGCCATAACCTATGACCACTATACCACTAGGCACATTTCTGAATGCATAAGAGAGACAGATCCTATTCAATTAGCCTAGTGTAATTAAAAGCACACAGCAAAACTAAAAGAAATCAATCATAAGAGTAAAATGAAGTGATACATCGATCAAGCGTCCATCAGATCTTGGTGAGAGGGAATCAGGTGAATTGTCCAACTCGCGTTGCAATTAAAACTATTTTTTAAAGCTAACTTATTTCACACAATGCTGCTTGGAAACAAACGAGTCTTCCAACTTGAGAATTTATGCCCCGGAAGCTATTTAGATGCGTAAACTCTGACTAACATAGGGGAGATTATCTCGGACTATTAATACTCTATCACTACGTCATTGGTATTATTGCTAAGATATTTACACAGATCTTTTGCTGTAAGCAGTGGTGCACCCTAGGGGGAGAGGGGCAAATAGGGTATTTGACCCGCCTCCCCCCCTTTTTCCACAACGCAACAAATATTGTTAATAGAAATTTAAATAATATTAAGTATTACTAAAATATTTAGCATTGAAGATATGTCGAATGTATATGCTACTTAAAAGGTTTACCGTTACACACAAAATTAACAATTGAAAAAGTCATATAAATAATAGCTTCGATACCATTTGCATTATTTAAATCTCTTAATTACTATAAAACTATTTAAAATCATTTATAAAAGCATTTAATATTTATTTTATTCTCGGCCTTCAGGGCTTATGAGGCTGTGCAACCCCAAACCCGCTCTTTCCATCAAAATTTCATTCTTGCTACAGCCTTGATTGAATGCCTCCCCCCAAGTAAATGGCTGGGTGCGACATTGATTAAGTAAATTATATGAAAATATATTTTATTTTACCTTTTCCTTCAAAATCATATTGAGATGGTGAAATCGCACTCCTGACTTTTGGGATTCTGTGATGTATAATTATAAAAAATCACAATGACTAATAAGTCATTAATGAAAAACTAAAACTAAAAGAACACTATTAAAACTCCTAGATCCTTTCTACTAAAGAAAAATAAGAATTACCGTCAACTACGGTTAAAGTAGACGCATCACCCGCCTCCACCAACTCTATCAGTGCTGAAATGCCTAAATTTGAAAGAGTGGTTAGTTAAATGTTTTTGCCAAATACATTATAATACGTGTAACTAGAATACCTAAACATAACTTGATGTATTTAATTAGTTTATAATTTAAAGCTTGTTACGTATACTAACTATTATTTTACAATTAATGTTATATATATTTAATGTAATTTTACTTAAACTACACTAAATTAGCTTAATAAATAAACATTGTGATCTTGAATCATTTTTCAGTAGTTGGCACAATGCTTAGCTTTCTTCACATGAACAGCATGATCTGGGGTGTAAAAAGTGAGCTCGTTTGCCAATTACTTATGGGTGAGCGTAAAGGAATGTGTCGCCACCCCCTAGACATTGGGCAAGGTCATTAGAGCCTCCCTAGCTTGCCTTGCGTTTTTCAAGTAGCAAGCCCTGGGTTTCCATTCCTATTGTGCTAAGTAGAACCTTTTGGAAGAAGAATTACTTAAAAACACAGTATTCTTGGAATATGAACCAATATTAGTTTTAATTTAATAATTCATTACATGTATATTTATTAACAATTTAAACATTAGTGTTTACATAGTTCATACAGACAGCATTGAATTAAACAAAAATCTAGTCCATATCATTATGGACATGCGGCGCAGGACTAGCATACCCAGAGAATACATTACATCCAGCACGGAGAACCAGTAAATGTATTTGAGAATACTTTGCACTGATCAGTTCCCTCTAACTCCTACGTCATCCGTCGCTAGTGTTAGTGCGTGCATTGTGTGTACACACGACTCGAATGTCAAACAAGTCAGGAGAAAAAAAAGTTAAATGACTTTTCTCCACGGGAAGTGATGTTACAAACGGAAATTTAATTTTACTCCTGACTCGAAAGTTGTGATACTGCTCGTCTCATAATACCAATTTGAGGATGACTTTTTTTTTAATAAAGTTTGTGTGTTTGAGTTTCTCTGCGATAAAAATACAAATAATTTGGGGTAGTTTAAACTAAAGTATCTTTCCTCGGCATGGTTTGTCAAAAAAAAACTTTTACAAACCATAATATTAACATCATAATTGGTGACCTGGCGGTCTAGGAGTAAGGTGTCAGACTTCTATGCTGGAGGCCGGGGTTCAATCCTCGGTCCCGGCAAAGATTTATCTGATTACCAAACCCTTCCTTCACCTCTGACAAGACATCTTGTGAATGTGGGGAATGCCAGGCCTCCACCGTGGTTCGGATTCCACGTTAAACTGTAGGTCCTCCATTTCATCTCACAATCACCCTACCATTACACATTAGCGTAAGTGCGTATAACCCGAACGGGTAGTAAGACGCGGTGCTAATAATAATAATAATAATAATAATAATAATAATGATAATAATAATAATAATAATAATAATAATAATAATAATAATAATATAATTAAATGCATTCATAAGTAATTAACTTCCGATGAAATGACAATTTTGATATGTGTGTTTTATGTAACATGGCATATCGTGTACCGAAACAAACACACACACGTTAATTTTTTTTATTTAAACATCTGATCGTCAAAAGTGTGCTTATTGCCCGTACCAAAAAATAAAACTGTAGTACTACTTCAGTTCCAAGACATTCAATTTCCATTAGGCATCCTTCAAACCAGGCAGAGGGAAGATGACTTGCCAATGTCCAGAATATTGAAGCTCTTAACGGCGAGGACACGATAGTAAAAAGCAAGATTACAGCAATGATGTGTTGGNTTTTTTTACTGTGCTCAATTTTCCCAGAACCTCTCCAGCCATCAGTCAGAAACCTTGCGTGAGTGGAGGGCGAACAGAATGATGACGCCACTAATCATACCTCATACCAGTTGCGCTGATCCATAATGTACACCGAACCACACAGAAATATGGAAAATTCTGCGGATATAAACAGCTAATGAAATGTTTTTATATAATCACCCCCTACAAAGTACAACATTGGTAAATACATCCCATCCGGTTACCTAAGAAAAAGAAAGACTTTCAGGCATGTATTTTATGTCAGCTTGTGCTTTATTCACCTTGAAAAGTAATTAAATACCCAAAAATAGTCCCGTTACGAGGAAAATCAACCATTAACGTAGCAATAAAATTATTTCTTATCAATTTGAATGAATTACAGGTCATTGTAAATTTGTCGGAAGTACGCTATTTTAAAATTTAAAAATACTTTTTGTCACGTGATTTAAAAAAAATTATATTCTTAATCTACAACTTAATTGGTAGCACGCACATAAAGGGCCCAGGTTCAATTCCCACATTGGCCGGAAAATGTATCGTTATCAAATGAGATTTCCCCTTTCACAGTAATAATTTAAAGATTCCGGGTCTGGGGAATGTTTGTTCTAGAATTTGATTCAGTCATTTTACACCGCAACTAAACGGTAGGGCTTAACAAATAAATGAAAGAATAATCCAACTAATAGTTTCAATAATCATAGAATATAAATCAACGTTAATTTAGGGAACTCGTTTATTTTTAATATTCATTTGACCACATTGGTGGGCAAGCGGGCTAAACGCCAGGCTCATTTAGTTTGATTTGCCGGTAACTTGGAGGTCGGAGCTCAAATTCCAGTCGTATGTATTGTGTGTGGGTGATTTTCCTAAATTATTTTCCACTCTCACTTTAGTGGTTTCGGGATAAAGTGCTCGCTTCAGGACCCGATCGATGTTCATGGGTTCAAACCCAGTCGTAGTCAACGGATTTCTCTTGAGCGACAAAAGTCCGTGGCACAACTTTCTTTTGAGGGGAGCTAAGGCTGTTGGTCCCATGTCAACTGTGGCGTGTAGAAGAACCCTCCCTGGAAGGTATGTGAAAATACCTTTCCCTGCAAAATTAGTTGGTCCTTTCGTTCTCGCTCATAGAAATTCTCGTGTTATTATATAATAAGTCGGCTCAGAAAGTTCACGCTAATTACCTCAAATATAAAGTATGTATGCGTGTACACTCTACACGAGCAGGTCAGATGCAGTGAAAAAGAAAAGCTACTTATTTTATTTAAAACAATAAATTTATAAACCTAACATTAGTTAAGTAGTGAAGCTAAGATCTGATGTTTCCAGTGCGGTCCATGGAACTGCAGTATAGGTAGCTAGTTCCGAGAATGGTCGTGACTAACGTCACACATGAACTATACTTAAAACTCTGTAACTACTCTTACGTGCAGCCGACCTCACAGAACATACCTCACGTAAGATAAACCCGCACCATTGCATGGGATGCCAGGCTACATCTGTTGTTCCAAATAGGGCAGAGATCTCGAAATGCACTTTGGAAATAATGCGCCTTGCTCCAATAATGACGGGCCTACTCTCTATCCCAGATTCAACACCCCGCGAAACCTCAATTTTGGGATTGACCTCACAGGATCCCAAATTCTGTTTTCCTTCCTTTTTCGGCAATGAGACACTATTTTAAGTGATGTATTACAGAAATACATCTGGCATTGCGTCTGCTATAAATTATGTATTTTGTGTTGATATCTTAACAATTTGTGTAAACACAGGTTTATTCGCTTGTTGATACATACAACTGGTATGAGTGAAGCTGAGAATTTGTATTATTTGAAGAGTTCGATGAAGAGATTTGGTATGCATTTTTTCAAAATACAACATTGCTTTAATTTAAAATAAGTATAGGTACCTCGAAAGTCTAAGCCCAAGCTTCTGGCATGGATATAACAGATCACTTGGCAAGTGAACCAAAGTCCTCCCCAACGATGTGGATCACTGAAATCAGAGCTAAGTGCGAGCCTCTAGCGTAGGTTTATCAGATCACTTGGCAAGTGAACTAAAGTCCTCCCTAATGATGATAATCATTGATAAAAGCGGGGCTATTAATTGCAAGCTCCTGACACAGGTGTGGTATATTTCTTGAGCGGTGATCTAGACTCTAGAGTAATCCCCAATGCTGGCTGGATGAAGCCTGTAGCACTCTGTATGTAGCATCACATCACAATCCTTAATGAAGTAGACAGCTATGACCCCAACAGATGGATTGACTAGTGACAGCTTAGACTCAATCTGTTTGATTTACTAACAAGTCTAGCTGCTTGTCCCTCTCTTAAGTACTTGGCCTGCTTCCACCTGAGTGGTGTCCACTTAAAAGAAGACCCAGGTGCGAAGTGATCTAATCAGACCGAGCTGAGGACTTGGCACCAGGGAAGGGACACCGAAAGGACAGTATCTGACAGTTACAAAACTCACGAAAACTACACCCGCATTGGTGGACACGCAGACTGATAGGAAGGTATGGTCTGGTTTGCTGATGACGGAGGAGGCCAGCAGTTCGAATCCCAACCGTGTGTGTTAAGGGTGTTTTACCTCCATCTTTCACTACGCAAATGTGAGAACATTTAATATATATTCTACAATCATAACCCCTACTCTATTAGTAGTATTTAAGTGTACAGCCCGTACCAGTGGCTATATGGCTTAAGGTCTCACTTTTACAATAGAGCATCGCCAGTGATGGGAAGTTCAGGGTTTTAAACCCAGCTTGAAGTAGAGAAGGTGTTTGATCCCAAAAAAATAAATCCCATCCAACCTACACAAAATTGCGGGTGCATTTCCCCTCAATTCTACCGTCCTCATCCCTACCCTATAGGCGTAGTTAAAATGCATACTTCTAGTGGTAAGACGTAATGGGAAAAATACTAATATATTCATAGGTCAAGTATTATGATCAGTTGACAAATAATAGTTATACCTTTATTTTAAATAATACTAATGAAATTGTGACATGATGTGTTTGTATTTGCTAAAGTGTCCTGACTGTAGAAGCGGGCGATATTGCCAGCTGCACACAGTTCGGGTTGAGGTGGTTTACAATCTGACGTGTCGAAGGCGAGAGGGCCACGGCTGGTTGAACACCCAGCAATGAGCGAGTGGCACGACGACGCCTTCCTTGCAGTGGGTGCTATCTCAAGGGTGGTACCACTAGTTCTGCCTGGTTGAAGACGCGGGCAACAGGTGCGTCAATACGTCCATAGCGAGTCGCAGAGAAAGAGTTTCGGGCGAACGACATGGCTGGCGCAGAATATTCGAGCAGAAATTCGTCAACGCCATAAACCCAGTGGCCAGTTTTAATTTGAGCCAACGCATCTTTTTTAAACAAAAAATAAAACTTTCCATTCAGATTTTAGATTATTGTTTCTATTAGATTTTAATCAAACGTTTCAGTGGTTTAAGTCTGAGTAGGCCCGAAATACATAATTTGTGAAATCATTAAATGTAAGACCGACCCGTTTGTTGTTTCTATCTTGGTGTGAGTGTGTTGTTTTTATCAATGTGTCTTACTACCTGTTCAGGTTATTTACATGTACGATAATTACTCTAATAGCGTAGGGATGAGGAAGGGAGTAATCTACCCGCAGTTGCGTGGAAGAAGAGTGAGAAATCATTTAGGAAAAAACTACCCTCAATAGACCAGACCGAGATTTGAACCCCAATCATCCTGTCATTGGCAGTCTAGTCTTTTTATATCTGTTTTTGATAGAATACCGGTCGGGTCTAGTGGTCTGAATGTTTTTTTCCCTTAATGATTTCCTACTTTCCTTTCACGCAAATGTGGGCAGATTACCTCTAAAATATTTACTTCCTCATCCCTACCCCATTAGAGTAATTATCATATATAAGACTAATCTGAACGGGTAGTAAGACGCGGTGATAAAAAGATAGATAGAAACTGATATACTCAGCAGCAAAGTACGGGCAACAAGCTCTAAAGGGAGAATAGTTGTGTTACGATTCTGCGGTATCTTAGCTTACCCCGCCCCCCCAGGGTTCATCAACAAACACTTGTGAAGGGATTATGGAGAGGGGGTGTTATTTTGAAGCTTACAGGGTTCTCAAAAAGTATTCCGTTTGTAGATAGTAGTTTTATTCTTTTCCGCCAAGTCGGGCGAAATCATTTTAAAAACAGCAATGGCACAATGCGTATTAATGAATTGCCACCAACACGTGGATATTAAAATTTAACATAAGCTCATACAGATATCACTTTTAGATAACCTAAATAATAATTTTTCGAGCAAATTTGATAGAGTTTAATTTTATTCACATGCTGATATCAACAGTTGCTGCATATCTGTCAAGAGCATAGCGAGTGACATTCGCTGAAAAACTTTTTAAATAAAGAGAGAAAATTGTCACTAAATTCCAGGACACCCTTGACAGATATTCAAGAAATAACGAGGTCACCATTCGAAGAAAATTAAAATGTATGTTTCTACTGGAAAAATATTCTATTCCTTTAGATCAATAATGGTTTTGCTATAAAAACTGCGAAAAGTTTACCTTTTCTAGCGACCACTTTGACCCCGACTTAAAAAAAGCTCGGTACGAACGGCAGGGATTCGAAAACCTGGACCTTCTATTACCCAGCAAACCAAACAAGACGAGACGGACGCCAATGGCCGCGTGCCCATCAGTTTAATTGACTTGACATTCATAGAGGAATTGTTGCAGTAATGATCAGTCAGTAACATGGAAGTACGATACGGCCGGGAGCTCAGAAAGGCTACAATCAGTGCGAGGATGCACATGTGTCCCTGGGAAAGTCACCTCACAACCGTTAACCGCCGGGGACACTGACGATTTAATGAACGGGCATGCTTTCCCACGGGCTTGATTGAACCCAACAAATCACCCCCAATCTGACCAATACCGAACATGCCGTGAAACTATAGCGGGATGTTGGTAAGAAGAAACTTTTACAATATTATTATGTGTTCTGTCTTACGGCAGGTCCACTCCTTTTGTCAGTGAACTTAGACCGCCAATGCACCCTGTCCTCTGTCTCCTCCTTCGACTCCCAGAATTCTCTTATTTCCTTCAAGTCATCTAATATTTGAAGCCTCCTCCTTCCTAAGCTAATCTTCCCCTCAACCTTGCCTTATGATGATGACATCGTGCAGAAGATAGTTCCTACTAAGGATGTATCCGATCCAGTTTGTTTGTTACCGAAGAATCACATCGAAAATGATTCTATTCTCACATTTCTTAGTACTTCTTCATTTGTATGTCCACCTGATCTTCTAAAGTCTTCTCCAAACCCACATTAAACATATTCAAACATGTTATTTTACGTAAAAAAAAATGAAAATTTAATAGATATTGGTATTATCTATCGAAAGGGATATCTAGTTACAAATAACATGGTCTGACGAGAAAGTAGTTCAAAAAACTTATTTAACTGTCAGATTAGGCTCTCCCTACTAAAATGAGGATTTTACTTCTCCTCGCACGTTGCTAGCGTATATTTACGGTAGTTTTGAAAAATAATTACTATCGACGATTAATAATTTCGTTCGTGAGGTGTGGTAGTAATTGAATAAAACTAATTATTTAAGCTTGTCTAGGCGTTAGATACGTAAATGTCGACCAACAATATAGCCTATCTTCGACAACTCTATACAATAATATCCTATGGTTTGGGTATAGTGGCCCAGTTTTGCGACCAACTGTATAAAATATTCGACCACCTGTCTTAAGGTATCACGACTCGATTCTTTTCAAAGCACCGTGTCTTGCTACCTGTTCAAGTTATATGGATACGTAGCACTAACTACGCTAGTGAGTTAGGGATGAGAAAAGTTGCGTGCAGGTAGAGTGGAAAACCATTTTGGAAAAACCACCCTCAGTACATCCGACCGGGGTTCAAACCCCAATCTCCTTGTCATTAGCAGTCTAGTCTAACACGAGAATGACGCCTTATACCATGGGGTCATAGAAGCAGGTATGACTTGAATGATTATAGGTAATAATGACATGTGTTTGCCACATGTGTACTAGTTCGTCTTGGTGTCGAATTAATACATATCTAGGCGCCAGGACTCCGAATGTAATATTCTTTTTCTTTGCCACGTTTGTAAGTCATGCGTTGGTATGTTTAGAAAGTGCACGGGAAGTTATAGAAAATAAAAATTAAGTTTCTGTTCACTAATCACACCAAAAAACAGTTGTTTTTTTAAAAAATCATTTCTCAAAATTGACTTATGGACAGCTTTCCTAGAGAACACATTAATTGCTCAATCGGGGGACTCGACCAATTAATAGGTCTAAACAACAACTGTGATGTCGAATTGTCAGTCTTTCCTCAAAAAACATTAATAAATCTACTATTCTGTGTACTTCTTGCAAGTCATCCATTTCATGTATTTTCCTAAGTATACAAAGGCAATTCGGTTTGAATACCAGCTATGACAGATTTAGGGACGTATTTATAGCCCAGTTTTGGGTGTCAACCAATATTTTTATTTCAATCTTGGGTGTCAACCAATCTCCCAGTTCTATCTTTAAAAAAATTTAAAAAAGCAGTTGAGAACAAATAGGGGACTGATTGACGTCCTAATCTCTAATATTAGTATACTGTCATAGATCTCTAAATGTTACCCCCACTAGTGATTATGAGGAATAGGGAGTTAGTATCTTCTGTACTGGTAATACAGTAGCGGAGAGCCTTGGTTCGAATCCAGGTCATGTATAGTGATATTTTTTACTTACTTAATGTTTTTTCACTCTCCCTCAACTTATATTCAGGTATACTACCTCTAAAAGTCTTAATACAAAAATGTTCATTTGTGGCCAAAATTGTTAACATGAGTTTATTATTAGTATTATTTTATATATAGTAACAATACCTATCAAAAGTGAGAGATTCCGATCACACCACTTTACGTATGAATTAGGTCTAGTAACTTTTCTAAGATTTCGGATATGGAATGTGTACTGTAAAACATAAAACGCAATAAATGCTATGGGTCTGTCGTCACGCCCGATGGGAGGTATTACTTCTCAGACTTGCGTCTGTTTAGTTTCTCTCATAATGATGTTGTAAAATACTAGCACCATGTCGAGAATGGCTTTGTTTCTTTCGAGTCCCAAGATAATTACTCATCTCTTAATTGATCTTTGTATTTTTGTGGCCCCACGACGGTTTTGTGTGTCTGTTTTTTTAAACCTCGTTGTAACCTGCTGTTTGTGAGAGCCGTTGAAAGGCTGTGGAGGCTTTTCGGGGAGGGACGGTGGTATCAATTTTTCCGTAAGGTCTCATCGCGCTAGGAAACAAACCAACCAACCAATCAACCAACCGTTGTGTACATTGAAGCAAGTCATGCAAGTAAATCAATCGATTCGCCGATGTCTCGGAACAATTCTCTCCATGTTTGCACAGCAACCTAATCCAGCGCTGACTAGACACACGAGATGAAAGATTAAACCTAGAGTCTCGTGACAAACAAACTGTACAGTTTGATCTGATTTTAATTCACGACGTTCAAACAAATATGGCGTGGACCAGTGAAGCGCGGAAAAATCACGTAGCCGGATTGTAATTTTTGTGGTTCGAATATCAACAACGCGTTTAGTTTTGCCGAAGAATTAGGCTCCCAGGCGTGCAGACAGCATTCCTGGACGTTCACTCAGACAAACACGAACAGTAACATTATTGCAAAAATGTCCATTCTTTTAGAGTTCAAGTGAAAAACAAAAATATGTAGACATGAACCCAATTTGAATTCCAAACTACATGCTCTTTTTTCCCTAAATGTTGTCCCACGCTTTAACCAAGTCAAGATCTTACCAAGGGGGTTGTTCGTAATTAGGGGGTTCAAACCTACTTTCTCACCGGAATCATGATAAGTAATTCATTTTTGTATTCATCATCAATGACTTAACTCACAGTTTATTGTTTTGGTAGAAACTTTTAACATTCCTTGCAGCTACAACCCTGATGGTGTTTTTAGCGTTCATTTAATACGGAACAAGTGTTTAAAAAAATTGCTTGATATTTCCTTTTGGGGACTTCACCACGAGCCATACTAGGTAAAACAGATTCCCTTGCCTCCAACACACAAAAAAAAAATCTATTAACGGCCCCAAACCAATTCCGTGGAAAATATATTCAATCCCACGGGATACATCTTTTGAGTAGTACAGGCAATCCTTCAGATTAGAGTCATGGATAGTGAAAAGCTGAAGAAATTAATGTTTAATCATAATTATACTGTATTCTTTTAAGGTTTCATTGGTGGAATGGGAACATTCACTTTCGAACAAAATAATAGTCCAAAATAAAGTTTTCATAAGTCAACCTAACATTTAAATCACGTTTTAGATAAACATTACAATCATATACCTATGGACGGCGAACTCTACAAAAGGAGATTTTTATGTACCGCTCCAAATTAAATACAATGATTAATTTGTAATACTATATTTTTATTACTATTATCGTGTCTTAATTAGTTCATGTGTTTCTAGCTTCAATATATTGGCCTACATGAATATAAGTAATGAATAAAAATGTAAAAGTCAACTTTTTAACAGGTACTAGAGAGGCTTAGAGGTACCCTAATATTTCTCTCACAGATTTTCCGGAGGGAAAAATAGCAAAAGGATGTGGGTACCAGTTTCAGTGTGCGAGTAACAAGCTCATAGCTACGATCTTAAAGTTGAGATTTGTCAAATATACACTAGTGATTAGTCAGTAGGGTCAGTTGAACAGATAATAAGCTCTGTTTTACTAACAGCGCTCACTGGGAGTGTTCCCAGGTAAGGCGAGGTAAGGCAACAGCTTTCTGGCTCATAATTAATATTAAAATACCTTTCTAATTAATAAAATAGCTTTATTATAATTTGTGCTATGACCATTACATATTAATTTGTGTATTACAAAAATCATTTTAGTTTTGCGATCCTTCTTTTAGAAATTAACAAAATGTAGCACATTTTTAGAAAAATTAAACGTATATTTTAATCGTTTTAAAAATAAAATCCTTATGCAGTATCTATTATATACATATAACAATAAACTTATAGGTGCATAAAACGAGGGCCTGATTTGCACATAATACATATCTAATTTTAATTTTAACAACACAAATTATCTAAGGCGCTATTTTCGCAGTAAACTAGATTGGCGATTACGGGGAGATAGAGACTCAAATCTCGGCCGCGTGCAATGAGGGTGGTTTTCCAAAAATTGTTTTACACTCTCCTTTCACGTAAATGCGGGTAAATTTCCTTTAATATAACCTTTCTAATCCCTAAAGCCATTAGTGCAATTAGTATATAAGCATATTGTTCAAGCTAGAAAAACATGAGTCTTCTAAGACAGTTCTATTTTTCCTCTTTAAGTATAAATATAGTTAGCAATCTGCTTATGTAAATTTGAGTTAACTCAGAAACAAGTTTGTAAATTCGCATCAGCATAAAACATGGCCAACTTTGTGGGCGGGACGCAACAATAATAATGTATACATTCACCTCGGGCTATAAATCCATCCAGATATCTTGCCTCAATAAGTTAGTTAACCAATCTTAATATTAGAAATGTTTCAAGAGTGTTTTAGAATACCTGCCACATCTAAAACATGCACTTCACATAATTACTTTCACAAAACACTAGAGTATATTATCATTAGACCTGACATACAAAGGTCATCAAGCCCATCAATGGCGGCAAAATGCCGGTTTATTTATTATTATTATTATTATTATTATACCCTGAGGTGGAACACATTCACAACAAATAGATTAGAACAGCTGCAAGAGACATCTCTTTTGAACCTATCCAAAATATTTATGCTATCGGCAAAGTCTTGGGTGAATGAAGTAGGTGGGTATATTTGTGTCGGCGTCAATGTCGAATACAATCTTGACCTCAAATAAAACAAAGTTTATTAGTTTAATTTTTGCGTGTTATAATAACAGCTTGAAAATTATTTTATTGAAACTTGTTCCCTGGTCAATACTCAGTTTTAAGTGTAACGTAACGCAAAGAACTTGGATACGTTAGATATAAGTGTATAGTTGTATGTGCCATCGGTTAGGGACAGAACTACACGCACACATCAGCCCCTCCCATTATCTGACAGCTGTTAGCCAATCCGATGTGTGTTTAGTGAGATTTTTAAAATTAATTCCAGATATTTAAAAAAAAATAGGTAGGTCTATATGTAATTATGAATTTAAACAAAAAATTGAAGTACTAGTCAAGCCATATATCATTTTCGATTATTTAAAAAGACATGTCACATAAAAGAAAATCAATAAAGGTCACAGATTTAACCAATATTAATACAATTTAACTATAAATACAATGTAATTACAATGAGTAGGCCTATATATGCCTACCAAAAATCCTTATTGCCAAATTGGGCAGTCTATGTACAAGATTTTGGTGATCCTTGTTTTAAGAACTAGTTTTTTTATAAAAGTAATTTGATTTGGCATTTTATACAAGTTAAACTTATATTAAGATGGTGTTGTAATGATATACTCAATAGTGACATGATACTCTGAAATATATGACAGGTACGTGGTTAGAGAAATACTACGCCACAGAAATAAAACAACCAAACTGTTTCCAAAATGGTGGTTAGTTTGGAATTACACATCCCAGATTTTCTGCTTGTATAATATTAACGTTGTACAATACATAGCCCGAGTGGTTATTTTAAAACTACTGTGAAACGCCATAAAGAAGAATAGATTGTACAGTTTGATTACAGCCCGACGAAGCACGACAATATGTAATCATTTAGCCTTTTGGCACGTAAGTGCTTTTCTGGGTCAAAATAAATGGGTTCTAAAGCAAACTATTCTATGACCTTTTCTTAAACACAGACATGTGACCCGCTGCGGTAGCCGCATAAGGCATCACTCTGGCAATAGGTTGGGCTGTCGATGGCAAGAGCAGAGTTAGAATCCAGGTTGGGTGTATTGAAAGTGATTTTGCCTAAATATTTTCCCACTCTCTCCCTCCACGCAAATGTGGGTACATTTCTTACTAATTTCACCTTCCCAATACTTAACACATTAGCGTAATCTGTACATAGGTGTATAGGTCGGGGGTAGTGAGATGTGGTGCTAAGGAATATAATTTTATTCGAGAAAATTCTGAAATAATTGAATATTGCAGCAGTTCGTATAAGGTCCAAAGGAACTTTAAATAGAATGTTAAAGAAAACTGTCATAATAGCAGTAAAAAAAAAAGTAGAAATTTTCATATCCAGCCATTATTTCTCCATGCAAAGTGTTAAATAATTTTACTGTACGAAAAGTTTTAGGTACCCTGTATAATATACATTGTCATTTTTCTATATGCGATTTGTATATGTTTATTATATAGGCTATAGAATATATATAGTATATATATATATATAGTATATATATATATATATATACAATTACCTAAATAATATATACGTATATTTTATATTTTTAATTCTGTTTCCTTTTAATGTATATTCTATGCCTAATTATATTTAAGAATAAATATTATGTTTGGTTTATTGTGACAATGATACGTATTTGATTAATTTAAATAATAACGTCTTGCTTGGCAGAAACTAATCGTACGCCATTTGATTTTGCTGGCGGTGAATCTGAGTTAGTTCTAGGTTTTAAGGTTGAATATGGGAAGGTGGTTTCACATTATTATAATGTTTTAGTTTATTATTATTATTATTAGGTCTATTATTATTATTATTGTTGTTGTTGTTGTTGTTGAGCAAGTTAGAATATTATGTGTTAGTAGTTGTGTGTGTTCAGTTATTTGTACAGGATAATTTAAAGTGTACCCTTTACAAACACATTTTTTTTTTTTTAAGTATTACTTGTCAATGTAGTGAGTGATATGTGAATACTCCCTTTCCCTGACCCGCCCGTACACATACCAATGTCGAGGCTCACGCTTGACGATCGTTGCCGCCTACTTATGAATAGCATGCATGAAGAAGCGACGCATCGCATGACTGACAACCATCTAGCAGAACACTCCTTCCCGCCAAAACTGTCTGTGTAGATAGATAGCTAGCATACACAATCAACGTTTTAGCATACATTATCAAAATTGCCTTAAGAATGTCGACAAAAAAAATCTTTTTTTTTCATGACATTTCATTAGCACCAAGGAGATCACCCTATTATCGTAAAGTGAACCATTTCTACTTACGTTTGATATGTTTAGTCGGGATTGGAACCAAGACAAATCAAAAGTGTCAGTCAGTCTATCAGTCAACGTTGTAGAATTCTTAATAATCAAATGTGTGTAGGTTTTATTTATTTTTGGTCACGGCATCTTTTTTTTTAGCACAGCATCTTATTATCCGTTCGGGTTATACGCCTATGTACAAATTACACTAGTTAATTAGGGATTAGGAAGGTCTAATTGAGAGGAAGAGCACCCGCATTAGCATGGGAGGATAGTAGAACAACATTTAGGAATAAACCTCAGTGCACCCGACAGGGATAAGAAGCCCCATCTACCCACTATGCGGCCACCAAAGCAGGTATTATTATAATACGCCAAACATGTTAAGGCATCAACATAAAATTTTATATTTTTCTGTTTTTTTTGGGTGGTGAGGAGTTCGAATCACAGCTAGATGTTATGGTGTTTTTTTCCCTTATGTTTTCCTGTACTGTCATTCCACTCAAATTAAGGTAAATTTCATCTATGTTCTGCCTACCTCAGTCCTAACCTATTAATGTAATAAATCCAGAGAGTCTGAACAGGTAAAAAAAACCTCCAGGACTTTGTCAGATATGCGAGCTTAGTTGGTTAACTCCAGGCGTTAGTCCTGAACGTGAAGTGGTGCCCTTGCGACAGAATTTGATTAACTCGAATAACTAGCCAGTTACGAGCCTCGAATGTCCCCAGGTACGAGGATATTCCAAAAAATATTAGAGCAGTCAACTTCTTATAACGATATCGACGGACACTTTTTCGAGCTCGGCCTTGTTACTTCCATCTCAATTATCTCAGTGTGTTTAATGATCACGTGGGACTAAAAGTCAAGCTAGTCTAGTCTGTCTTGCCGGTAACGGCAACATTGTCCATCTTGATAATATTCTTATAAAAGAGGAGTAAAATACAAAGTTTGGTAGAGGGATTGTTTGGAATGTATATCGTGATGTGACAAAGGAGCGGAAGTGTCTCTATCCAGCGGTTACAAAGTGCACTCGAAGCCGGCTAGTGTCACAACTCCCCCTAGATAAGATTACTGATTACAGCAGTAACCAGCATCCACCCGATACAAGGATCCCACAGTTGCAGCTCTGAGGGTGCCATGTGCCAAGTGTTTTGTTTTCCACCATCGTGTCCTACTACCCGTATGAGCTATACACATCCCCCTTCCACCCCCACCCCCCTTCGCCTCATTTCATTACCCGTTCAGTTTATACGCATATATATTCATTAAGATAATATGAGAGGGTCGAGAGGAGAGTGAGAAACTATTTAGGGAAAACCATCTTTTCGCCCTAATCTTAGTCACGCAATTCAGTCTAGCAAAGAAAGTTTAAAAAAACTCGTTAAAACATTCGCCCAACGAAGAGGATGAATACTAAAGTCATCTGATGTTCAATTATTTTTAAATAAGTGGCATAGTCAAATGGGGTAGCAATACAAGTGTCCTGGTAACATACACCCTTGTTCCAGTAACATAACCCCCTGTCTCAGTACACAACATACTCCCTGTCTCGGTACACAACATACTCCCTGTCTCGGTACACAACATACTCCCTGTCTCGGTACACAACATACTCCCTGTCTCGGTACCCAACATACTCCCTGTCTCGGTACACAACATACTCCCTGTCTCGGTACACAACATACTCCCTGTCTCGGTACCAAACATACCCCTTGTCTAAGGAATGCATGAAAGGTGGACTAAGTAAACTTTCCACTCAAATAGATTTTTTTTAATTTGGGCTCAACCGGCTCGCCTAACTTAACCTAACCTAACCAAACCAAACCTAACCTAACCTATACCTTTGATCAAATGGAACTTGTGAGCGGATATTTTACTGAGCTGATATTTTCGATGAGCAGAACCTTCGCGACACCTGTCTAAGTACCCAACATACCCACTAGTCTCGGTACCCGAGTGTACAATGAGCACCTGTAAGTGCGCGGTACAGACCGGTCTGTGATTGGTCGTCTCGCGACTCATTGTTCCGGCTACCGCGGTCTGGACACTCAAGGCTGACTCGAGGGGAGAATCACGAGGTGGACGAACTCGAAGCCGAACAACAAAAAGATATCGTCTTCATAAAAGACCACTCCGTAATGTATTCATTTATGTATATGGTCCAACGTTCACGAATACCTTTTCAAGCCTTACTTTTTTTAATAAAAAAAGAACATTAGTTTTATTTTATATACTGGTACAACACGCTAAGAGCAGCTGCCCCCCTACCCCGTCTTCCCACACAAATACTTTAGACTACTCCGATGTTGCTTCAGTCCACAAAAGGAAACGTTCACTTACTTTCGAATTATAGGAAGATTAGAAATCGGTAAGCGTTAAAGAAGAATAGAATGGATAAAGAATGTGTCTTTTTTTTATTGCTTCGCGTTTTACTACCCATCCGGGCTATTTACAGTACTGGACAGGGCTGAGAAAGGTAAGAATTAAAAGGAGTTTTACCCGAATTCATATAAAGAGGGTTAAAACCATTTAGATTAAAAAAAAGCTTCCTTCATGACACCCGGATCTTGTTTCACAAGTATACAATTTACAAGAGAATTCCCTTGTAGCTTGAAGAAAAATGAAAAGATTGTGTTTTCATAAGGCTTCAAGTCAACACTTGTAATTACAAGTGAAACTTTAAAATTTACTACTGTTTTAAGTACCATAAGTTTACATTTTATGATTATTGGAAAATGATGCCATTAATGTTCAAAGCAGGATAAATTGACATCGAGGGATTATATGTGTGCTCAAATCATCGCTCTTAGCTCTTCAGTCAGTTTTTCATACTATGTAAAGGTTTACTACAGTAGCCCCATGGCTTCTTTGGTGCTGACTGACAGCTCACAGCTGACTTTTGACAGTCAACATTTAGGTATAGACCTAAATTTTGACTGTCAAAAGTGACAGCTGCTAAACACATGTTTTTGGAGATCATATGGTTCAGCGAAGGGATACATAATTTGGTCTGGTAACTTTTCAAAGCTTTCAGTCAGCACCAAAGAAGCCGTGGGGCTACTGTATTTAGAGCTTAAAGCTTACTGTTCCAAATTAAAAAAAAAATTGAACCAGTGTGAACTAGATTTCAACTCCACAGATATTCGAACTGAACTGAATCAAATGTGGGTTTGTCCGCAAAGACAATGCCCTAACACTCTAGAATAAGCCTCATACCAATAAACATATTAAATATTTATTTTAACATTTAGTGCTGAATAGTATATGTCTATATAACTAAAGATTTACTCAATTTAGTCAGACACCTCAGATAAATCAGTAACGTGCCCGCCTACCAAGCTATGAAGCTCCACGTTTAATTCCAGACGTGGCCAAAAATATTATGATTGGTGAAATTTGGTCTTTCTATTTCACAGTGATGAATTAACGGCTTTGGGATTGGATGTTGTGTCTGTTTTAGAATTATCAAGATAGTTTGTTATTCGTCTGCTGGCGTAATCAATCGTCCCAAAAAGTGCATGTCAATACCCCAAATAAACTAATAAAATAAAAGGCATTACTTTATGTCATCATTACCATTATTATTACTACCCGGTTGTGCTATACGCACTCACGCTAATGTGTAATGTAGGGTGATTGTGAGATGAAATGTAGGACCTACAGTTTAACGTGGAATCCGAACCACGGTGGAGGACTGGCATTCCCCAAATTCACAAGATGTCTTGTCAGAGGTGAAGGAAGGGTTTGGTAATCAGATAAATCTGTGCCGGGACCGAGGATTGAACCCCGGACCCCCAACACAGAAGTCTGACACCTTACCCCTAGACCGCCAGGTCACTTACTTTATGTCCAAAAAAGTGATTTATAATACAACAGTTTTGTTCATAAAATAATATATAACGTTTGTAAAAAACACAAAGAGATTTAAAAAAAACTTGAACATGTTATTTAAGCCAACAAAATGAAAATGCAAGCATAATATCATTTTATAATATCGTAATAAATTAATCAATGTTACACCAGATCCAAGGTGGTTGAAAATCTTTGCTTGCGTCATCTCTCTTCGTGGTGTTCACCACAACATGAACGCTCGCTACGTTCCAGCCAATTAGCACCGAGATGAGGCAGTGTCCCAACAAACCGTCTCATGAATATCACTTTTTAATGGAACCCTTTTCAAAACTTGGCATGGCACCAACTGTTTTGTAAATATATGTAGATGAATTTTTTAAAAAAAACTTTTAAACACATCTTTTGTAAACTACTGGAAACACTTGTCCCTGTGTTTGAGGTGTCAAGACGTATTCGCGCGATGCTAATGTTTAGAGCAAATATTTACCAGCAAGCTGAAGATAGACCCCTGTTCATACGATTGGTTCACGGGATGGATCGAGTACAAACTACAGTCCAATTTTCATAAGAAGAACCTTATCCGACATATAGCAAAGTCACTAGATCTAGTTCCACGTATTAATACGTCAACACATGGTATCTGCAGGTGTTACTTTTGATAAACATTATCAGTACCTATAAAATAACACAAAATATATTGTAAAATGGTGTTAATAATGACTTTTTTTTTAATTTGTTTGTATTTTCTAAAATACTCTTCCTACCAAAATAGTACTAAAGCTGGGTGTTAGTTCGCTAGTAATTTTTTAAGGTAGCTGTAAAGTACGAAGAAAGAAAAGTAGTAATTATTATTTTACGTCGTCCTTGTCTTTGTCTTAAAAGTTTGGGGGTTATAACGAACGTATGACCTAACACATAACCACACAACCACGCGGTGTTAATATGAGAAATATAAATATGTTCAACGCGCCAAACACACAAGACTTTCCAGTAAAATAATTAAATTAACGCTCGGAACATCTTCGTGAGACCAAACAAAGAATTAAAATACTAAGGAGACGCTTTGCTTGAAAACGGCTACCTCGACTAAAGGTTCTCCTTGCGCGTGGAATGCCGAGAAATATTCGCGGCAAGCGGAAAACTGAAGCTGTTTCTTATTTAAAGATCAATGATGTATTCTGTAACTACTTCTCTTTTCTGTCTGAGCTTATACACCCTTTAGTCCTTCACCTACAACAACCCTGTCATATCAATAAGAAAGGGGAGAAAGAAAAATACGAAACTTATTTTAAAGATAAATAGTAAAGCTCACTGCTAGTGCTCAAATATCTTTAAATTGAATGTTGTCATCCTATCAAAATATAACTGTATTTGTTAGAGGAAGGCTAAATCTTGAGCAGTTTTCCATCAATCCTGGTCTAAGAGCTCCCTCCGCAAATATAATCAAATAATATAATAAAATTTAGCACCGCGTCTTACTACCTGTTCGGGTTATACGCTTTAAGTACTAATTACGCTAATGGATTAGGAATTGGGAAGGTTGAATTAGAGGAAGTGAACCCGCATTTGCGTGGAGGGAGAGTGGAAAACAATTTAGGAAAAAAGTTCACCCGACTGAGATTCGAACCTCGATCTCCCCGTCCTGAGAAGTTGAGCTCGACACGACTAGCGCGTTAGCCCAACTACGCCACCGAGGCGGGTATGATCTAATAATCGTTGAAAATGAGCTAAGGCTTCATTTCACACATTTTTCTATTGACTCAAAATATTATATGGATGCTAAAGAAAAAAAGCCCTGTTGGGAGTCTTAGACTTTATTTTGGCATGATTCATAAAATTAAATAATGCGTTAGAGCTGAACGTGTGCGTGGTAATTTCTAACTAACCGAGGTTGCCCCCTTAATGATATTTAATCGCCCATAAAAAAATGTGTTCTAAGAATTATAGTTTCCATAGCTGGCCGTGTAGAGGTTCACATACACCCCAATTTTCCTACGAATGGACATCTTTGACAGCCAGACAATTTTTTTTATTTACTTTCACGTATCCATACGTCAAGTCATATGATCTGAAGCTGTCATGTTTGATAGATATTATAAAAACCGATTAAATAACACCTATAATATATTAAAATGTTATCAATGAAAACTGCACAAACAAAAATTGTATTTTGTAAAATGTGCTCCAACCGTACATTATTTAGAAAATCAAGGTACAGTTTTAACTTTGATATGAAGCGGAAATGCGTGTTCGTACTCGCGGTGAGGTTTTGATAAGTAAATTATACTTGTTTGGTTTCGATAGTGCTCTTGAGCGTCCGTGGAACGCTCGGGGCGTTCGACACTCAAAACAATCGTGCTATAGCAATTCCGGAAAATTACCAATTTGACAGACTGAAAAACGAAAGAAATTGTCTTTTGAATGTATTTTATCATTATTTTCCATTTCTGGTCTATTACAATGTGTTGAGAGTGAATGATGGATGCTCTATTTATCAAATAATAGTAGTAATAATAATAATAAAGTTTCTATACTTCAGTTCCTGGCAGCCATTATAATCAGGAAATATTCGAACATCGCGGATAGGTTTTTTGACATTGTTCAGATTGTTAATTTGTAAATATCAATATTGCTGGTTATTTATTAGGCCTACGTGTGTTTTTGTATGAAGATGTAGCAGCCTAATGTTTTATTTGCACTACGTATTACTACCCATTCGGGTTATACACCTATGTACTAATTACACTAGTGTGTTAGGGATTAGGAAGGTTGAACTTTAAGTAAGTGTACCCGCATGTACACGTAGAAAAAGTAAAAGTAGAAAACAATTTAGGAAAAAAAACACTCTTCAGTACACCCGACCGGGATCAAACCCCAATCTCTCCATCTTCGGCAGTCTGGTGTATTGCGAGAGTAGCGCCTTTGACCATGTGGCCACCGGAGCGGATGAGCAGCTAAAGGAAGCAGTTTGTAGTGAATAAGTATTGTATGATACAGGCCATGTAGATTACTTGAAGACAAAATTGAAAGCTTCTAAATAGTATCAAATTGCTGAAGCACTTAATTTTAAAAAAATATGTAGGCCTATATTGTATCTGAAAATTCGGATGTTAAATCAAATTCGCCATGCGAGCTCTTTTCCGTGTAATCAGTTCTTCAGAATATTTTTTTTCACCCATATATTTGCAAACCTTTCACTTCTGTATCAACATCTGATTCAGAGCTCAGGTCCATATACTGCATTACAAGATGTCTACTCAACTTGACCAATAAAATTCCCGACTCAAAAGTATGTCACACCCTTTCAATACCTCCCTCCTCAGTTTTTTATTAATATTTGTATGAATAGTAATAAGTTTTAAAATTCAAATAAACATGATTTTTATTAACATAGTCCACTAAAAATTAGAAAATTATACAATATATTACACAGCTACAAAAAAAAAATTTTTTAAATCACAATGATTATATTATTTCATATTTTGAGGAAATCAACATTCTCCCGGAATTTTTTTTTAACTTACCCAATTCCTGACTTATTCCCGTTTTTTTCCCGACCACTACAAATTTCCGGCTAATTCCAGTTTTCCCGGATGGTAGACACCCTAGCTAGCCGTCACACACTAACCCACTTACCTTAGTATTAATGTACTGGTGACAGTAAACATTTCAAATATAATCAAGAAGTTTCGAGGGTACAATAACGTTTAATAGTAGCCTACCAGTTGGCAAATTCCTATTTCCATGTCCCCCCCCCCCTAACCGTCTTTCTCCCTTCTGCAAATTACACTGCGCTAGTTTGAAATAGATATTACTTTGTTGAAACAAGTTTAAAGACATTCAGAGAGAGTTATTTACTTTAGGGAAAGCTAACAAACACTGTTAGAAAATGTGATTAACATTATGAAGCAGACTTCCTGACACTACATTTCAAATTGATAACTACGATGTTTTATAAAGTAAAACTTTCTCCTAGGGTTTGTAATAATAATTATTGCTATACGATAAAAAATAGTAATTGCCTACATTCAATTCGAGCTCAATATAATATGCAAGCATGGTAGGGAAGCTGTTTTAGAGAACACACACTCTTTTGGCGGTCAAGATGAATAATTATTTTAGTATTACATTAACATTTCATTGTTATTAATGATATTTATATTTTAAAAAGTGCCAACTTCATGCCGGGATCACGATCAACTTAACGTTAACTTAATGTAACGTTCACTCAAAGTTAACTTAACTTATGTGGGATCACGATAAACTTAACGTTAACTTAATGTAACGTTCAATTAAAGTTAACTTAACTTATGTGTGATCACGATTCACTTAACTTAACGCAAAAACTCAAGCCAAACATATGAATTCTCGAGTATGATCTGTGGTTTTGTACTATTTGTAAAGTGATGATCTGTGAATGTTTACTGTTTTCAATCAATATAATAAATATCTAGTATTAATCTTTGTTGATAAGTTTAGTTTCCTATTTTAGTTTAATTATTTTGTTTCAATGTCTGATTACTAGAACTTACGCTAAAGAATAAACATTGGTCATAATACCAACAAATGTATTACTAAATAGCCCTGTTGACGTCACTCGCATAGTGATTGGCTGGCTAGATCACGTGATACCCTTCAAGTAACGTAAAGTAAAGTAAAAGACCTCCCAAGACATCGCTTACGTTAAGTTAACTGCAAGTCAACGTTAAGTTAAGTGCATCGTGATCGCTACCATTTAAACACACGAGGAGGTCCTTTACGTTAAGTTACGTTAAGTTAACGTTAAGTTGATCGTGATCCCGGCATCAGATTACATTAATTTACGTATGAAATACACCAAATTAGTTTTAGTAAGTTTTATCTTTACGGCATTGTTCTTAACAGACAGGTCTTATAGGTCGCTCTAATCCAATCAATAATGGTGGACATTGTGAAAGCCATTACATGCAATTGACTAACACAACATGTAGTAATTTTTATTTTAAAATAAAACATTTTTGTCGCTAAATAATGAAATCACCGTTTCATAACTTCCCCTATTTATAAGATCGATCGATTTATATTATTTTATAATCGCTTTCATATATCACAAGAAAGATACTAGTGCTATGGACATGTGTTTCACCCTTTTTATCCTAAAAAATATATTTTCTAATTACCCCTATTAAATAGGTTACTTTTTTTCTTTCTTATAGAGAAAAGAATTCAACAAATTGATGATTATATACCTAAATAATAAGCAAATATTCTATAAATAATTGGTTGGTAAAAATGTATTTTTTATAAAAGTAATAACTAGGCAAAGCTAAATTAATTTCAAAACTAATTTCGACAAAACTTGATAGGTCCGAAGACCCAGAATTTTTTTTTCTTTTTTAAGAAGTTTAATATTGGTATTGAAGTAGACTTATTACGGTACTTGGCAAATGCCTGGTGAATTTTTCGACATTGTGCTTCTCTAAGAATCCTTTATAGAAGATTTTCAAGGTTATTAAAGGATTTTTCTCATAATTTAAGAATGTTTTTTCACCAATGAAAATAGACTTATAACCTTTAGAAATACATAGATTGAGCTATTTGTGAAATAATTTTATTTTAGAATCTGGACGGGTACCAATGGCATGTACCCATCAAAGTTTGGGTGGGCACAGAGTACCCGTGTAGCCCTCCGCTACTGCGTAGACTGTAGTGCTACACGAATAATTCTTTATTTAGCCTATATATTTGATTTTGTAGCCGTGTTACTACCCCGGTGGTTGCATGATTTAAGGCTTGCACTAAAATGAACTATCTATTAATAACGAAGAGATCGTGGGTAGAATCCCGGTTGTGGATACTGAGGGATGTTATTAAGTAATGGTTTTCCTCTCTCTCTCTCTTAAAGCAAATGAGTCAACAATCACCTAAATTTAACCTTTCTCACCCTAACACATTAGCGTAATTAATTCATACCCGTATAATATTAACAGGTAGGAAAATGCGGTAGCAAAAAAAAAAAGTTATAATGTTCATGATATTATTAACTTATTTCCTTGTTTTGTTTATCTAATTTACAATAAATGAAGAAAACTGACCGATATGTTATCAGTTACAGTTATATATTTCTTAAGACATTACTTTGCACTCTATAAACTAAAGTAGAGTTTCAATAGTTACAGGTTCCGTATAGTTTGAGGTGAATATAAGCCCGGGGAATGCCCTTTTTAAATAGGATGAACGATACAAAACAATAAGTAAACAACAAAAGTTGCCTGTTGTTTTTTTACCCCACGTCTTATTATCAGTTCGAGTTACCCGCCTATGCATGCAACTAATATTTACACTAATTACTAGGGATTAAGAAGTTTTTTTTGTTAATTTAAATGAAGTGCACTCGCTTTTGGGTGGGGGGAGAAGAGATACACAATGAGGACAAACCCCCTTTAGTGCACCCAACAAGGATCTAACCACGATCTCCCCATATTCAGCAGTCTAGTCTATTGCGAGAGTAGGGGCTTAACCCATGCAGCCACAGAAACGGGTCAATTGTCTCTTTTCAATTTTAATAATGCGTTAATATATTTTTACTAATTACGAAATTATGTATGTATTTGAAATTGAATACTATAAATCTAGTACTTTCACACTTATTTCATGTAATTCTAGAATGATCTAAATGGGATCGGACCAGTTTAACTCGTGCTGTTTATGTCGAGACTACTGTACTTGTTTATGTATTACTGAAATGTATAACTCGAGCAAAACTACTGGTGGGGGAGAGAGGTATATAATAATGCTTTGTTTTTTATAGTTAATAGGGGTACAGTTTCCGCTTCGTAAATAATACACATCATGATCCTTAGACAGCAGCTGTATTTATTAGACCCTGAATCAAGGCGCGAAGAGCGAGTAATCAATCTACCATCGTCTTCACTCGCGAGGGCCAAAGAATCTTCCTAGGTTTCCCCTCACATCACTCCATTCATTATTTCCTCCCATTCAATACCCCTTGCCTCCAACACTGCACGGAGTGACTGTACAGGAATACTACCACCTGTACTATCCAGAAACCAGTTCCAGTAAGATAACTAGCTGTCGGCCCCCGTGATAGCGCCTGGCAATCCCAAGCGATGACCGCACGCACACATGCACACGAAATGAGGGGTTATTTTAGACCAATGATGGTTCAACCAAAGCTCGAATCGCATCTAGAGAATCAACATTACTTTGTATAGGCGAAGTAGTTGTTTTTACCTCCGTTGTCCGAGCTTGTTTTATGTCAATGGGGTAACAAGAAAGCCAAACGGTAACTAATGATAGGTTTTCCAAGTAGTTCGTTGGCGTCGAAATGTAAAGGGAACTGCCCAATATGGTGCGCTTGTTAAGTTCGGATGCACAAGAGTACCACGGCATGACCCCGATTAAGGAACCGAGAGAAGAGTTTAAAAAAAAATATGGCTAACGGACAGAGTAGGAGTGGAAAATATCTACTCCACCAAAGAGCAAATTCTCAAAACACCATCCGCTTCAGTGGCCGAATGGTCTAAGGCATTAGTATCGTGTCAGTCTGGCCTGCTGATGACGGGGAGCTCGGGATTCAAAGCCTGGTCGGATGTACGTTGGGAGGTTTTTGATAAATAGTTTCCCACTCTCCTTCCACGCAAATGAATGTAGATTACCTCAAAAATGCTTCCTCCCTCCTCCTTTCCCATTAAAGTGATTATTATATATGCGTAAAGCCTGAACAGGTTGTAGGACGCGGTGATAAAAAAACATATTTGCAAGAATACAATAATTTGATTATTTTTTGAAAACTGTTAATGGATTTTCAATATAATACTTGGCGGTTATAAGTGACCTTACTGAACGCGTGGTTAGACCAGAACATTACACGGGGCTGTATCAGCACAGGATTTATGGGTAAACGAATTAATAAACTCTCACACAAATACCGAATTATTTTACGCACTGCCCAGGATTCAACCATCATCCAAATTGTAATATATATATATATATATATATATATATATATATATATATATATATATATATTTTTTTT
>CABFOW010001558.1:121900-141029 GCA_902141385.1 Timema californicum
GGGGATTAAAACAAGTGTGATGTTTAATTTGTCACATTACATAACTGCCTACCCTATTTTGAAATGCAAATGAAATATTGATCTATTTGTCATTTTTTGTCCATTTATTTAGTATAGTAGCTCCCTGATATAGTTAGCTTTCTACACCCTTGCTGAAATAATCACACATTTTGACAGAAACACAGGTTCAAATATGAGCGAGTTGACGCACGACCGTGTAACACCCGGAAGAAGGGAGAAGTGCAGTTGAGTATCTGGGGCAATGTCCCCGACCTGCCAGTGAACAAGGGAATGTGAGAGAGAGCGAGCAAAGACCACCTTAACTCTAGTCGAGCAAACAGATGATATACTCAGGCCGCGCTAATAATACGGAGTCATCGCGCATACATTATGAGCCAATCTCCAGGGGATATTATAAAGAACGAAACGTTTCTCCGCTGAGCAACTCGATGCTGTTTAAAAACAGAGCGTCAAACCGGAAACGATAGTAGAAATTAACAATTAGTTTTTTAAGGAACCAGAACTAGATAGGAACTCTAAAAACAAATCGGAATCGATACATAGCTTAGGCTTATGAGGTTCACATATGTTATTATCGATTCTTAAATTGCATTTTATGCCCCCCCTTTATCTAACTAAATCCTATTTTGAAATATTCTATTTTTCCTTTAATAATGTGCTTGTTTTTGTCTAAGCAAGATTTATTCCTTTGTGTGTTTGGTTTTTTTAGATAACTTTTAATTTGTTGTAAATTATTTTTAAATTTATTTTTCATATATATACACACACTTTATAATAATAATAAATATAATAATAATAATAATTATTATTATTATTATTAGCACCGCGTATTACTACCCGTTCGGGTTGTATGCACTTACGCTAATGTGTAATGGTAGGGTGATTGCGAGATGAAATGGAGGACCTACAGTTTAACGTGGGATCCGAACCACGGTGGAGGCCTGGCATTCCCCACATTCACAAGTTGTGATTAATACACGTCTTGTCAGAGGTGAAGGAAGGGTTTAGCAATCGGATAAATCTATGCCGGATTGCGGGATTGAACTCCAGATCCCAGCACAGAAGTCCGACACCTTACACCTAGACCACCAGGTCACCACAAACAAACTTTATAATGGTAGTATAGCTATTAAATAAAAAACTAAAAGAACCAGAACCTAATTAAGAACTCAAAAAGAACCAGAGATTTTATTTTTATCTAACCGGAACCTTAAAATGTTTATTGTAAGAACTGAAACAAGAACCAGAACCGATAAATATTTCGGTTCGACCCCCGGATTTAATGACTGTGCTACATTCCACGTGTCATATGAAGGGCCTTCCTTATCTGACAGCTAGAAAAGTTACCACAAGAACAAGATCTACTTTCACGTATGCATACGTCAAGTCATGTTATCTAAGGCTTGTCACCTTTAATAGATATTATAAATACCTATAAAATAACACAACTAATAATATATCGGTAGTAAAATGCTATCATTGTTGACCAAACAGTATGCGTTTTTTATGCGTTCCTTCCTATCATAATCCTACAACATTTTGTATTTATTTGAGCTATTTAACGTGCATTTTATGAAGCTACTGATTATATCACCAAACGAGAATTTCTAAAATCGAGAGCGAAAGGGCCTAACAATTTTGTCGAGAGAGATATTTTCAGATATCTTCCAGGGTTATTCTACATGCCACAATAGACATGGGATCGACGGCTTTACTTTACCCCCGAAGGAATTTGTGCTGCAGGTTTTCATCGCTCAAGAAAAATCCTATCGACCCCGGTCGGGTTTGAACCCACAAACACCGGGTCCTGAGGTTAACCCTTTACCCCAAGACCACTGAGCTCAACAATTCTACACATAAGTAAATACACATGTTTACTGTTTGGTGTTTCAATATTAACAAGGAAACACACAGTACATCAGTTGTTGTCGAATAGCTATGAAAGTTAAATTAATTATTACACTTGTAGTATTTTTTTATAATCGCATATTACTAACTATTCTGACTATATGCTTACTAATTAAGCAAATGTGTTGGGTATGAGGAAGGTTGCATTAAGAGGTGTACCCGCATTTGAATTGGAAGAGTGGGGAACCATTTAGGAAAGACCTTCCCCCACCCCTTCAGCACACCCGACCAGTTTATAACCATAATCTCTCAGTCACCGGAAATCTAGTAGATTGTGAAAGTAGCGCCTTGGACCATGCGGCCACCAAAGCGGGTTCGATCAGTTGAACGACCGTGTAGAGGTACACGTGCATATTACATTTGGCCCGATGTTGACGAGGTCGAATCTCTAGGGTGTCATTAGAAAGTGAGAGGGGAATGCGTACAAAGGCGCCGATCTCGTCTAGTCTGGTTTATCAGTGAGCGGGTGGTCGGAGTTTTAATCCGAGTCAGGTACATAAAGGGTGAGTCCTCCACCCTTAAATGGTCTCCCACTCTCCTTTCACACAAATTCTGCTACATTTTTACTGTTTTTACCTTCCTCATCCCTGTTCCATTATTGTAAATTGTACGCTAACCCAGAGGCTTGCGAACACACACATTAGGGCTAGAGACGGGGGGCATAGGGTTCCATCCTTTAAGCAATATTAATATGGGAGTGCTCAGACGGTAGCGTGTCTGTCTAGTGAGCTAAGGGTCCCGGGTTCAATTCCCGGCATGGCAAAAAAAAAAAGCTATCATTGGTGAAATGTGAGTCTACCCTTTCACAGTGATTAATTAATAGCTGGGGTGCTTGATGTTGTGTCTGTTCTAGATTTTAACTTATTTTATAAATCGTCTGCTGATATAATCAGTTGGCTCAGATAGTGCAAGTTAAATACATCAAATAAATGAATACGGGAATATTTCCTCCAATATATCTTTATCTCTAACCCTTAAAATAATTTGCGAAATAAAAACTTGCATTCAACGTACCAGTGATAAATAATACCATCTAATTTACAATAACATTTTGAAAATCAATCCTCCCACCCCACCTCTTTCCTAAATCCACAAAACTCTCAATGAAGCCCGCGAGTTAACACTCAACATGTTGGGATGGAACAGTTACCCCAATGGGAAGGTTTTCCCAAAGACCCAACTCTCCGACCTTGGCGATGTAGGCTAACTAGTGTACTCCAAGGACCAATCGATGTTTCAACATCTTCTCATCACTGGAATGGTTTTCCTTTCGAGCGGACCATGTGATGTTTCAGAATGAAAATTAATGGTTGCGAGAGGAACAAGACAAAAGCTAAAGAGAAACTATAAGAAATGCTAAGAGTGAGGGGGTGGGGGGGGATAGCTATAAAAGCTTCCCTCCTCCTCCCTCACGATTTTTTTTTAGGGGAGTGGCCAATCACGTGCTGAGAGTGGGAATATAATAGACCGCGATGCGCACGCGCTCTGACTCTGATAAGATCGAAACAATATTCCTCGTCGTCAATTACCGAAACGATTACTCTCCGGACCCGGTAAAACTAAATTAGTTTACACTTTACGTGCTTCCATGTTACCCCTCGTCGTTTACAAAGCATCTTTAGGACATACCTCTAAACACCCTCTTTTTGGATTGCAAATTGTTTATTGCTGAATTAAAATTGTTATGTACACTTAGCCCAATTCTTTTTCAGGTCTCCTTTGAGAAACACAAAAAGTGTATTAATTTTCTAGTGAAATCATGGTGAGACGTTAAAATATTTTAGTATATGATTATAATTAGTTCAATTTCTTCTTCTTCTTAGGAAACATCAAGTTAAAAATAGTTAATCAAGGGCGTAATCTGAGGATTTGCCATGAGGAAAATCGCTTTGAAGAAGTGCACCAAAAGTCCAATTTTATTGGGAAACTCATTCGACAGCTAAAGGAATCATTAGAATTATTTTCACGCATTCATACGTCAAGCTATATGATCTGAAGTTGTCACTTTTTATAGATTTTATCTTATTTAAGGTTTTAACGTGCATTTCCTGAACCAACGGATTATATCAGCACAAGATAATTTCTATGAGCGAGAGCAAAACGACCTAATTTTGCCGGCAAGTTATTTTCACATACCTTCCATGCCACACTCGACATGGGACCGACGGCGGCTTTACTTCTCCGCGGAAGGAAGATGTGCTACGGATTTTTATTGCTCAGGAAAAAACTTTCAACCCTGGCTGGGTTTGAACCCAAGATCATGGGGGCTCGTAAAATCTATAAATACCTATAAAATAACATTAATAAAATAGTAACATGTTATCAGCTTTGGCCGCAAAAAAAGTTTGTATTTTCTAAATGCCTCTCCCTATTAAAATTGAGCCATTCATAAGCCTGCATATTGCTTTATTTTCATCGCATTTTACTTCCTGTGCGAGTTATACGCTTATGTACTAATTACGCTATTGGTTTTAGGAATAAGGAGGGTTATATTTAGATTAAGTGTCCCCGCATTTGGCTGGAGGGAGAGTGGAAAACCATTTTGTAAAAACCAAGTACACCCATCCGAGATTCGAACCGAGATCTCCTCCGTGTTCGGCAGTCTAGTCTACTGCGAAAGTGGCACCTTCGACCTTGCGGCCAGTGAAGTGTGTTATACTCATAATGATTACACCCAGGGGGTATGGGTGAATACGTTTAAGCTTTAAATAAATGTAACTTTAACTACGAGGAGTGAGAAACAATTTAGGAAAGACCCACCTCGGTGACTTAGTTGGCTAACGCGCTAGTCGTGTTGAGCTCAATTGCTGAGGGCTGGGAGATCAAGGTTCGAATCTCGGTCGGGTGAACTGGGGGTGGTTTTTCCAAAATGGTTTTCCACTCCCCCTCCACGCAATTGCGGGTTCACTTCCTCTAATTCAACCTTCCCAATTCCTAATCCATTAGCATAATTAGTACTTAAAGCGTATAACCCGAACGGGTAGTAAGATGCGGTGCTAAATAATAATAATAAACATTTAGGAAAGACTCCTTTCACCTAGTCGGGATTAGAGCCATGACCCGCCTGTCACTAGTAGACGAACCTGACAGTTCGCCTGCCCAACGATTCAGCTCGCAGTGATAAACCACTACTCCAGTGTACCCGACTTAGATTCGAACCTCGACCTCTCAATATATCGCGAGCTTGACTCTTTAGATCGTGCGACCACAGATTCATCAACACCTTACGATATTGATATTTATTATGTTGACATATTTCATACAAACCATTCGGGAGAATTAGGCCAAAAAATTCAGGGTGACTACAAAACTTTTATCAAATACCCTGAGTTTTTCAGACAACATTAAAAAAAAACAGATCTAACCTAATCGCATTTTTTCTTGGTGAATGAGAATGTTTTCGCTTATTACAATGATTACATGCTTTCAAAAAATGCATACGCTAGCAATGTTCGACATTATTATTAGCTCTTGTTCATTTTCTAGTATTTAATTAGGTAAAGTATGTCCCTGTGTAAATGTGTTAAAAAATATGTTAAGATTGGCCATATCTAGGCAATGCATTTTGTCAACATCAACAAACCAAATCTCTCACCTTTGTCTAAATTTGTAAATGTAGAATCAGCCAAGTAATTAAATTCCTTGAATTTTCCTTACCTATGATTAGATTCCATAATATTTCCATGACCTCAAAGAATACCCTAATTTAATCAGATTTTCCCTGTATGCAGCCACCGTGATCTTTCTTGCGACGAAGATGGCAAGACAATATGATTGTTTTAGTTCGCTATTCCATTAAATATGAATAAAACTGTATTATGACCACCTTGCCATTGTATTATTATTATTATTATTATTATTATTGTTAGCAACGCGTCTTACTACCCATTCAGGTTATACACACTTACGCTAATGTGTAATGGTAGGGTGATTGTGAGATGAAATGGAGGACCTACAGTTTAACGTGGAATCCGAACCACGGTGGAGGCCTGGCACTTCCCACATTCACAAGATGTCTTGTCAGAGGTGAAGGAAGAGTTTGGTAATCAGATAAATCTGTGCCGGGACCGAGGATTGAACCCCGGACCCCAGCACAGAAGTCCGACACCTCACCCCTAGATCACTAGGTCACCTTGCCATTGTAGGTGTCGTCCATTAAATGTGAGCAAGGTGATTATTATTGGTAAATAATTTCACTACCTAGTTTTGTTTACAAATACTAGGATCAAAGATTGATAAAATTTAGCAATTATAGCGTGTTTTATGTTGACATGATAAATAATATTGCTAAATACGACTGGTAAGAAGGAATTTTTAGAAAATACAAACTTTTTGCTGTCAACATTGAACATTAGATTAGACCACCGATGACAGGGGAACTGGGGTTTGAATCCCGGTCGGGTATAAAGAGGGTAGTTTTTCCTTAATGGTTTTCCACTCTCTCTCAACGCAAATGCGAGTACACTTCATTTAAATTCAACTTCTCTCATCCCTAGCTCACTAGCGTAATAAGTAAATGTGCGTATAGCCTGAACAGGTTGTAGGACGCGGTGAAAAAATTTAGAAATTTTACTGTATTATATAGTAACTGTTATATTTCATAGGTATTTATAATAGTCCTATCTATCTAAAGTGACAGCTGCAGATCATATTACTTGATGTATGAACATATTAAAAATTGTTTTAAAATATCCTATAAACGTTTATATCCACCTATGTTCGATCTACCATGTCTACCCCTTTGGCTAATATGAATTTGAAGGTCATACTTGGATTAGGCCTCTCGGAGAATAAGGAGGAAGTGAGGGTGTAACACAGAGGCTGATGAGGGGTGCAGGCGGCCGTAGATCACTGGTTTGATGCTGACGGGGAGGTTGCAGTTGAGTTCGTATCCCGACCGGGTGTTATGGAGTTTGTCCTAAATGGTTTCCCATTCTCCTTCCAAGCAAGTGCGGGTACATTTCCTGGGTGTGTGAGATCATAGTCAATAACGTCACGGGAGCGCGTGGGAGCAGCCTTATCGACGAATCAGTGTTGACTCTGTAGTATTCACTCGGTACAGTTGAAACAAGAAGTCTCAAAAGACACAGGCATTTCAAGTTATTATTTGAAATGATTATTATTTTTTGTAATTAATAATATTTAGCACCGCGTCCTACTACCCGTTCGGGTTGTACGCTTTAAGTACTAATTACGCTAGTGGATTAGGAATTGGGAAGGTTGAATTAGAGGATGTTAACCCGCATTTGCGTGGAGGGAGAGTGTAAAACCGCTTAGGAAAAACCACCCCCAGTTCACCCGACCAAGATTCGAACCTCAATCTCCCCGTCCTCAGCAGTCGAGCTCAACACTACAAGCGCGTTAGCCAACTACGCCACCGAGGCGGGTTTGTAATTAATAAAATTTACAAAAATTTAAAACACTAAATTGATTAAAAATAACGACATTATGTAGGCCTAAGTAAAATAAAAACTGTAATTTGAAATCAATCACTCAATCACTCTTTATAGTTTATTATTAATATTCACTTATTAAAACAATGACATAGTTTGTTTATAGACTTTTGGCCTTAACGGCGCTAATTTGGTAGGTATGAAGACGGTAGAAATTTAGAGAAAATGCATCCGGCTTTGCGTGGAAGAGGGGTTGGAAACCAAAAAGCAGCCTCCAGTACACCCAGTCGGAATTTAAATTTCTACCTTCCCGTCACCAGCAAGCCCAGATTAGATGATCCTAACATTTAGTCGGCGAGCCCACCTATGCTTGATTGTTTTTCGATGTTGTGACATTTACGAGTGTACAAAATTTATATATCAAACATATGGAAAATATATGGGCCACAAAACTTTGACAATAGTAAGTTTCTAATTGTTGGGATAAAGTTTAATCATATCTTCTGGAGGATGACGATGCACTTCCTGTCAAATGAATTCTAATCTCTTCTTCCTGTTCTCTTGGATTACTGTAAATAATCTCGTCTTCCTGTAAATATGTCTCACAGCTATCGATTAATTTTTAAGTATCAGAACCCGCTTCGGTGGTCGCGTGGTCTAATGCGCTACTCTCGCAGTAGGCTAGACTGCCGATGATGGCTAGATCAAGGTTCGATTCTCAGTCGCGTGTACCGAGTTTTTTTCCTAATGGTTTTCCACTCTTTCCATACAAATGCGGCTACACCTCCTATAAATATAACCCTTCTCATCCCTAAAACCATTAGCGTGATTAGTTCATAAGCGTATAACCCAAACGAGTAGTAAGACGTGGTGCTAAAAAAAATTACCAGGAGTATCCAAAGGTATGTACATTGTACAACTATGCTATATATTTGAGTTATTCGTGAACCCGTGTCCTATTCGGAGGGAGACCCTAATGAAGAGCAGTCGCAAGGGGGATTGCGAGCCCGTCGCGCGTCGTGGCCCACTGTGTGAACGGAAGCTGTGCACGCGAGCTAGGCCTCGCGCAGTTGGCAGCCTTGCGCCTCGCTCGCTCCGCGTTGTGTTGTCTGCCGTCTCCCCAAAGTTTCCCACGGTCCGAGCTCTGCGCCTGCGTGATACCTCCTCCATCGCCCTCCCACTCGCCCCGCGAGCTGCTTACGTTATCTGTTACTTGCCGGAGAACACTCATACTGTGCGCGACAAAAACATCAGCTTGGACTGTTTTGTTTTAAGCATCGCGTCTTACTAGTACTACTCGTTTGGGTTGTACATCTATGTACTAATTACGCTAATATTATATGGATTAGGAAGGTTGAATGAAAAGTGTACCCGCATTTTCGTGAAGTGAGTGGGGAAAACCATTTAGGAAAAAAAACCACTCGGTACAACCGACCGGGACTCGAGACCTTATCTCCCAATCATTGGTATTCGAGTATATTGCGAGAAAGATGCCTTAGACCATGCGGCCACCGAAACGGGTAGTTGGATTAGTGTTATAGTACAAACAAACAAAACTAACAAAAAAAATGTTAACATCACTTGTAATTAATTAGAGAAGCCGTATTAATAACGTCATAAAGCAAGAATGACAAATTCAACCGTTATGAATGTAAAGAGATTTGGATGGAATATAAATATATAAAACCACTCTGATCGAGTAGATACAACCTCTAAACCCTCAAAATGGCGGCGGAAATACGGAGCTAGTAAAGCGTACTCTCGATAGTTAAATCATTCAAAACTCATTTACACGGAGGTACGTAACTCTTATCTGAGTCAAATCAAAACTGCTCGCGATTTCTCATCTATCTAATATATATAATTGATAGGAGGGATTAATGGTAGGAAAAAAAAAGATCGACAGAAGGTTAGTTTAAACGCAAATAGATTAGATCGGTTAGAGATTGATAGGTTAGTTTTGACATGAATTTATTAAATATTGATATAAGGTTAGTATAATTTTGCATTAAAACTAACCTTATATTAATATTTAATAAATTTATGTCAAAACTAACCTATCAATCTCTAACCGATCTAATCTATTCGCCTTTAAACTAACCTTTTGTCGATCTTTAACCTCGCTAATATATCTGCGTTAGATACAAACTAATCTCAACCTTCAATCTCTTTCATCTATCTACAATCAATTATATCAAACTTTCTCTCCAAACTTCCTATTTGTCACTCCACCCTTCCCTTCGTAATGTTCTTCGAGCAATTAATACAAATATTGTAGATATCGAAATAAAAAGTGGATATTTTTGAGAGGAAAACCAGGCCTGACTAAAAAAGAGGGAATAAAATGAAGAGAAAGGAGGCGGGTTTAAAAGGCAGTAAAATAGAAAGGAAAGATAATAGAGCAGATTGAAAAGAATCCATAGAGAAAAATTTAGGGCGTAGGGTAAACCAGTTTGGAAAAGTGTTTGGGTGTTTGTCTTATTTTAAAAGTAAAATACTATTTTCATTTTATACTCATACTCGTCCATATAGGTTGCTAGTGCCAAGCATGTTGAGAAAAATATTTTTTAAATGTTTAACTTCAAAACAATCAATTACTTCTTGATGTACAATTTGAGAATCAGTGCGTAAGACCAAAATTATTATGAAGACAATATTCAATTCTCCGAGCATGCTAATATATTTGCAAAATATAATAGCAGTAGCCGATAAATAACCAAATAATTACGAACATTAAACAAAAATATGATAAGTTAGACTCATTAGAGTATTAATTATTGGCATTGACAACAACGATATTTCTTAATGTACCTAAGGAAGTAAATTGATTTATTTATATATATTATACTATAGTATGTATATATATTATAGTATAGTATATATATTATAGTATAGTATATATATTATAGTATATATATATATATATATTAATAACACATTAAGCACACCAGTTATTAAAAACCAAATTAACTAAACATAGGAAAATAGATTATAGTTCATTTAATGTTTATAAATAAAAAATGTTTAAAATTAGTTTCAATCTAATTCCATTGCGCAAGAGCTCATATTATGTTTGTATCAACTATTGAAAAATAAACTCCTTACAAGTTTTTAATGATTGCTACGAAATTCGCCGGTGGCGGCCATGGCACTTGCCTGTTCTCACGATATTTTAACAACACGAGATAATTAAGTTCTGAACTAGGCACGAAATAAAAGGCTTGAGTATGTGTGTGTGCGGTACATCAGAAGACCCGCGGGCGACACAAACAAGAGCCGATGTGTGCGGCTCGGATAGTAGCGGCTCGCGAAGGGAAGTGTGATGGTATGTGCAGTTGAGTGGAGGGAGCGCGCCTGCGCAGAGAAACACGAGCCCGACCTAGCGCCCGACTGGAAACCACCGACCAATCACATCAACCACCACTACTACAACAAGCGCCAAACGCGTGTATAGTGACAAAACATGATCGAATTAGCCGCACTTGCACAAAACAATACCCGGACATTGGCGGCGGGAGATGTGGCAACAGTGTAAAGACTGAAAGTAAGTTACAAAGACTGAGTGAATGATCTCAATCTAGCCACGGATGACAGGAAGAAGTCCTTCGAGAGAGGGTGCTGACAGTTGTAAATAAAATAAATCTAGATGTAAACTCGCGAAGAGCGCAATTTTCTACACGGAATTGGTAGAGTAAAAAGTAACGCAAGTACATTTTATCAATAGGGTGCCCTTTTCACTTCTGCCTTTTATATGTATTTAATAATTCTTGTTTTTGTGCGTGTTTTTTCTTCCTTTAACCTCGTCTAAAGCCTAATATACAATGGAGGACGATAGTCGCCAGATACAAAGCCACCCGCCGATGTGTTTAGGATACAGTTACACTGCCCAAATATCCAGCGGTAAAATATCAAAGAAAGCTGCCAGTATCTTTGTATCACACCTCCAATGACAAACATCTCTAGGTGTATACTATCGGCGGGCAACTTTTGAATCCTTGCTTTGAAATTTTGGGTGCTACCAAACAAAGTATGGCTATTCGAAATTCGATTTCATCGTCCTTACAAAAATTTTAAAATGAGCACACGTCATTCAACAATAGCTCTGATATAAAAAACAAAACAGTTGAACCATAATCATCCACCTGTAAGTTATTACAAATTCCCTTTTCAACCTGCTTTTTACCCCTTAATTTTGGTGACATTTAATTGCTATAAGAGCCGCAGCGATGTGCAGATCTATCGTAAACGGAAAGGGAACTGATGCGACGCGGCTGCTTGGTGTGGACGCACAACATCGGGGGAAATCTTGGTCTGGATTCAAGTTGGTGTACGCGCGGGCGATGTTGCTGAGCTGTATCCTAGCGATTAGCCGTTCGACCTATGTGCATATTTACACTAACGGGGTAGGAACGAGGGAGGTAGAATAAGGATTAAAATGTGCCTGCATTGGAATTGAGGAAAGAGTGGAAAAACATTTAGGAAAACACTCGTTTTGTTGGCTACTAACAAATTATAATCATCCAAAGACAAACACAACAACTTGACCCCAGGCTGTTTATTTGCTATTAAGTTAAAAGGAGAAAACCTAATTTCACACCGGAATCAAAGTCTTATAGGTCTATAGTTTACATAGGACGGGGGTGTGAGGGGTGGAGGTGTCTGACGGGGTTTCCGGGTTTGGGGGGAGGAGATTTTTTATTTGTTTACACTATTTATCTCGATTACTATCATGAATTAACATTACATCTTTTATCTATGTTCTTTTTTAAATACAAAAATAAGTTTAGAATAAGCACCCAACTCTAAACGTCCTATTTGTCCTTTCCTATACCTATCCTACTAGATGGTCCGCTCCGGGTATATTACGCCCCCCAGTACTCTGTCCCGCAAGGTGTCCCACTGCACTTTGAATTTAATAGTCCCCAGATCGGCGAGAGCCCCAGCGGGGGCGGGCATTCCCCTCTCCACCACCTGGGGAGGCGCTCTACCGGAGATTTAGCTCAAGATCTGTGTAGCCCATAGGCGGCAAAAAAAATTAAATCCGCCAATGGTGGGGAACCTTTTGGCAAAATATGATAGTGAGCCATTCATAAATCATATCGATAAGAGTCAATTTTTCTTCTACGTTATGTTTTTAAAATAACTTTTTTTTAAATATGTTATACTTATTAAAATATATATATCATTTGAGGATGTGAACGATTAAGATACATATTGACAAAATATGCGAGAAAGATAACACCGATCAACTCAAAAGTCTGCAGGGTTAGAGTCTATCATTTGAACATTCATGATAGAGTTATTTAATTAAGCGGTAAATGGTCAAATCAGTCGGAGAGATCTTTGCACAGCAGTCACGTGTGTATGGGCTCAGAGACACGTGCTCCTCCATGATTGAGAAATTTTGTTTGTGGTACAGCTATTGCTAACGACGACCATCTCAGGACAGACTAATGTTAACGATGATGATATTCCCTTGATTTTGTACATCTGCCACAAGGCAGTCGAGCCCGACAACAACTTCCTCCAGTCCCAGTCATCGGACAAATTCAAGACCCAAACGCGTGCTATGTCGAAGCTGCTGCGCGTGCATCACAGCAGGTAGGAAACAGTTTTTTCCGCCCTTTCCTTCACACCAATTTTTATTATTATTAAATGCAGTCCTAGTAATTTTTTGACCGAGCTTAACGAGGTTATATTTTAACTCGACCACTAAGCATTTTGTCTGTCTGTCAGGATGTTTGTTTCACGATAACTGCCGAGTGCGTGGATCAATTTTAACAGCCGCTTCGGTGACCGCATAGTCTAGGCCGCTACTCTCGCGATATACTAAACTACCTAAGATTGGGGGGGAGGGGAGTAGATCCAGGTTTGATCCCAGTCGGGTGTACTGAGGGTGGTTTTTCCAAAATGGTTTTCCACTCTCCCTCCACGCAAATGTGGGTACAATTCCCATTAATTCGATCTTCCTAATACTATACAGGTCCCGGATTTTGATAGAATGTCATCTTTTTTCTGTCTAGTCACATAAAATGCTCATAACTACATACATAAAATCTGTTCGTGATCCCGTTGTGGTCGAAATTTATATTTTATAGTCAATTTTTTTTTGTCATTTTGGAAGGTCATATGTTCTTGATTTGTGTCATTTTAGTGTCATTTTTGGGTTTTTAAGAGATTTTAGAGTCATTTTAAGGCACTAATGTTGAATAAGTTTATTTTTAAATACTAACGATATTTTATAAACGCATAAATGCTCAATTTTTTTTCCCTACCAGGCCGTTGTCTAAATAAGAAGATAATGTAGATTGTAGACAATGAACTATCCTCTGCTTGTGTGGCTGTAAGATCTGGAGAGGGTTGCGTTGGGAAGGGGTGGCTATTGCTTCTGAAGATGATATTTGTACATCTGTATCATATTCAGCACAATGAAAGCGTTTAGTTGATGAAGGCTTTTCATCGCATTTTACACTTATAAAGAAAGTGCCTGTTTGGTTTAATCATGTGCTTTTTTGTTACGAGTTTTAGGTCATTTGGTATGTGCATTTTTGGGTAATCAAAATCTAGGCCCTGGCAATAACTCATCATTATTGGACAATCGCTGGACGAGAAGTTCGAGGTTCGAACCTCAGCTGGACGCATTAATGGTCGTTTTCTCCATGTGATTTATAATTGTGATTTTGCCATCACCTCTCCTCACTAATACGGGTTCATTTCTTCTCAATTACCATCCTTACCTTTAACAATCAGATTGAACCGCTAATAGATATGTTAAACGTGTCGTAAAAAGAAATCTACAATGGGCATAATAGTACGGATGAACTCTATTAACTTTTCGAATTGAGAATATCTAACATACCACAGATTACGCGACCAGCTGTTGGGTCTAATTTGTTGGGGAGGGTTCGGAAGAGGGGTATGGCGGGGGGCACTTGCTACATCAAGTACAGCTTTTGACAAAACAAAATACCACATATATAATTACCAGTGTTGAATGTACATCCCAACACAAACCATACAAAACCACTGTTACATAATTTTTATACAGGCTGTACATTGTTTGGGTGGATTCTATATACAAAAAAAAATCCATGGTTTATTTACCATTCGCGTCTAATGTACGCGATGAGAGAGTGATATTTGATAACAAGGGTTTGAAGGGCGGATGGAAGGGAAAGTATGGGGGCGGGAGTGGGGAGAGGGGAAGTATTTTTTTGTTAATATTGAAATATTTGACCCGCACTTTACCCGCATCGGTGGACACGTGGACTAAACGTAAAGCTTGTCTAGTTTGATTTTCTGGGGACCGGGAGATCGTGGTTAGAATCCAGGCTGGGTGTTATTATTTTAAAAAATATATAGTTTCTTCATTATCTTCCATCCAAATAGAGATACAGTTAAGGATGTGGTATCAAAAGAAAAGTAGCGATACTGTACTCGTTAAAAGTATCGGCAGAAAAGTATCGATACCGTACTAGTATCGAAAGAAAAGTATCCATAACAGTAAGTATCGGTATCGAAATTTTGATCTGAAAAAAGTTTATCTAGTAATAATAATTTAAACTTTTGCATCATAACTGTATTTTCATATTTATTTAAACATTGAAAATTATAACGGTTTTAAATATTTTAAAACAAATTTTGCCACTCAACCGGTCAGGCATCAGGCTGTATTGATAAACTAAGATGAAAGAACAGCTATGAATAATTATGATGAGCTAAAAGAGAATTAGTGCTGGAATTGCTTCTTGCTAGTTATACAGAAAATGAGCAAGGATTGTGAAATAGTGTCATTTATTCTTCCTCCACAGTCCACCCTAGTAAACATTTAATCCCAACATAACAATAAAAATATTTATTTCGATACCGGAGTGTAGGTACTAATATCAGTAAATGTATCGGGGAAAAAAGGTATCGAGTAAACACATACTAGTATCGAAAGAAAAATGTATATATTAGTAAAGTATCGATAATTTTTTCACATCCTTAGATACAGTTCTTTTCAAGTATTCCTTCCTCACCCTTAATCGATGGGTACTTAATTATATGTGGATATCCCGAACAAGTAGTAAGACACTTTGCAAGGAGTCACTTGATCATCTTTGGGAACCACGCGTGATGATGACAGGGGGTCACGTTTTATTTTTATCTATATTATGTGAATTCGGTTATTCTGGGAAAAAAAAGTTTTAGTATATGTACATTTGACCCAGGATTATTATATTTTGTTTTTTTACGAATTAAAGCTAAAAAATGTGATATATTAGCGCGTCGCAGACAGTTCTACAGTAAGGTTGTAAGTCGAGTGAAGAACGTATCTTTCTTTTCTGGTGTATAGTTCGAAAGAAATCATTCTGTAATTTTCTTTTGGTTGCACCATGTTCCACCATGTTCCAGAAAGGAGGAAGAGAGATAGATATAGAAAGTGTTCTCGAAGTTGCTTTGTATCACAAGTATTTGCATTAAGGGCGGAGGACAGTGAACAAAAGAGCATCGTTGTAAACAACATAATAAATAAATAAATAAATGATAACCCAGGTATGTGAGAAGATATCTTAACGCATGTGGATGCATTGAGTTTAATATTCTGAAAGTATTCATTAATTTGAAATATGTTAAGGGTGGGAACTTTTGATTTGAATATTACAAAATGAACACCTATTTCATCACATTGTGCTTTATACATTTTGTTCTTGTTAGTGATCTGTGATCAAGTATAGTTTGGACTCCATCTTTTTATTGCACTTCTTTTAAAGTCTAACTGTAAGATAAGTACTCTCGGTGGGTAGCAGAGTTTAATTCAATTGTCCGGCCCGACAGCGGCCGGCCTACCGCACGCCAGTGGAGCGTAGCCTGCCAGAACTGAGTGTCGCCACCAGGAACCATGGCGGACACATTATTGAATGACATGCCTCACTAAATGGTACGTTCTACTTGACTATAGAGTAGACGACATACATTTTTACACCCAAAGTCAAGGTCCCCGAAACACAACTCCCTCAGACCGTTAACCCATCGCTTAGAGAAATCAGGCCCAATCACAAGGTGTAAGCTTCCCAGTCCTCGTCGCGTATCGTACCCGACACCCGTAGATACACGCTCTAAGCAAGTTGTCTAAGATATAAAACTTTTTATCGTGAAAATAGTAACTAAACCCGTTTCTGTGCCCGCACGGTGTGAGGTGTCACTCTCACGATATACAAGTATGCCGAAGACGAGCAGATGGTGATTCGAATCCCGGTTAGGTGTACTGAGTTTTTTTTTCAGAACTCCCTCCACGCAAATGTAGGAACACTTCCTCTAAATTCAACCTTCCTCATCCCTAACACACTGGCGTAATTAGTACATACCCGTATAACCCAAACGGGAAGAAAGAGGTTGTACTTTAAAGCAACAATAGTAATCAATTATTACACAGATATCCTTAATACCCACACAGGGGGTCACGCAGTCCAAGATATCAGACTCTCAATAGACTGGAGTTCCTATGACTGGGAATGTCGAGACATAAATATCGGCCACATGTGCTAAGGGTGTTTTTTGATAAATGTTTTTTACCAATGTGAATTTCACATCCTTTCTTCAAGCTAGTGAGTGTGCATTTTCTCCAAATCACCCTCGCAATTATTATCTTAGTAAGCACCTTATCTGACAGCTAGAAAAATTATTAGATTATTTTTATATATTCATACGTCAAGTCATGTGATCTTCAGCAGTCAAGTTTGAAAGATATTGACACTGTTTATAAAAATGTTATAAAACAGTAAATAAAATTACATCAATGTTTACTGGAAAAAATAGTTTATCTTAAAATGCCGTTCCTATGAAAACTGGACTCTTTCTATAAATATTATATTCCTCTAGCTCCTGGAGTATGCGTCCGGCCGAAGCCAGACACCAGTTTATTGTTTGTTATTGGAAATGGTCCTTGGCCCTATCCAATTTTGTAACTTCACCCGAAGAAGACATTGGCCTCTAATATCGAGAAAACCTTACCGACTACAAAATTCTATCCCAATAAAAGTGATCGCCAAGAAACAAGAAGTAGTAAAGAGGAAATGTACGTTTATCTTTTTCTTTTTTGACGTTTTTACTCGTTTCCTTCGAACAGAAAGAAACTTTTCGTTGGAGGGAAAAAAGAAACTTTCCAAGTCAAGCCAGTCCTAAACAAATAATAGATAAAAAGAATATACAGCTCGGTCAAAAAATATATCCTCCAAAGAAATAGCTCGTATATGAAAAATGCAACCTCAACTATGAAAAATGATTGAATTGAAACAAATATCTAAGTGCCTTGGTATCGTTCAATCAAAACTCAACATTCAAGACACAAGAGTTATACCGTCATTAAATTACAATACAAGTCTATTATGTTTGAAATACAAAAAGTTTAAAAACTTGAGCAAATTTACCGTTGTGTGTTCAATAACTTAGTAAAAGGACGGATAGAAGGGATGACTATAAGGCTTGACTTTGAAATCTATGGTTCAACTCCAACAGGCTCTACCGACAACATTTTACCCCCAGCAAAGTGGTTTAACAGGTGCAAGCTCGGTTTCAAAATCTAAAATAACGTAACCGCATTTGCGTGGAAAACTGTTTAGGATAAAAACACCCATGCACAGGACTGGCAAACCAGATCAGGCGTGTTTGACGTTTAGTCCGCGTGTCTCTTCCCCCCCCCCCNCCCCCTCCAACCCCGATTCTGATAAAAGAGAAAGAAAGATAGATGATTAATGATTCTGTCTGTCCAGCCGCTAAATTAAAATTCCCTTTCCATTTTACAGACTTAGGATTGATGGTCTGCACATTAAAATATGAACGTGAAGGTAGCCTACGGCTAAAAAGAGTTGTTTAGCTCAAACTTGATCAATTTTCACAAGACCTGGTAAGTAGGGGGTGTTTGGCAGTTTCAAGCTTTTGTGAAATAGCTATAAAAATATTTATAATGCGTGTGTTTTTTTAACATATTCGAACTGAGAAATATTTTCACTATTTAAAATAGTCATATATTTCCTAGATAGTGAAATTATTCTTAGACACACGCATTCATTTTTTTTTTACATCATGGCTGCGAGCTTTAACGTGTATTTCATAGTGGACGCTTTTCAAGGTATCAACAAAATGAAAGGTATTTGTGTGGATGGTATGGACAATTATGTTATAACTGGAACGTTCAGACGCCTTAGCTTAGTCGGTAGAGTGTTTATCCTAAGATAATCGAGACCCGGGATTGATTCCCGACATGTTCGAAAAACAACCGTTCCTTTTTTTAAGACGAAAACCCTAAAAAATATGTAAGGTGCAAGATTATTTCGAAATATTTATTTTGGTGTTCTTTAAATCAGTTTTTTTTAAAGAGTGCTCCTCAGAGACATGGAGACCCCCGATACCCCTTTATGGGCTCACCAAAACTTTAAAATCTTTGAGAGCATTGGCGTACTAAACCAAAGTTCCCGGGTTCGATTCCCGTGTCCAGGTGTCATTTTTCAATTTTCAGAACAAGAAATTAAAGAGATTTGAAAAATGTTAACAATGTCACTAAAAAGATTGTTCTGAAAAAAAAAACATAATAGTTCTCGTTGATGAGTTATCAATATGTTTATTTTAAGGTTCCAAGCTTTCTTTTAGCGTAGTAGTTTTATTAAGATGTCCTTTTTGTATTTAATATTTTCAACAACAACATTTCTTGTACATTTTCCCTATATCATGTCGGAATTCCATGTCAGTAGTGTTGCAGGCGTGTCGCTCCAGTCCTTTATACACAGAAAAGTGTATATGTAAGCTATTTGGAGCGTTTATATCGA
>CABFOW010001559.1:0-28549 GCA_902141385.1 Timema californicum
TGTCACAACGACAATTTTATTTGCCCTTAAGTTGTTTTGTAAATAAAATAAACCACCACTTAATGTTGTAAAACACTTCCATGTCGTCTGCGTAGCAGAGTAGAATGCTCGCGTCTAACAAGCTAGCATCCTCTCGAGTCGAGCCGTGTGAACCCCGTCATTCACACCCTCTAACTCAGACCACTCCTTGCTTTCTTTCCATCCATTTAGCTCGCATTTAAGAAAACAGATGCGCTACTCTGCACCTGCTATTGTTTTACTGCGCATTACAACACGTAAGTAAAAACCTTGTTTCTTGCACGTGCAGTTAAAATAAAAGAAAAAGAAACATGGCCGTAGTATATAAAAGATGAGTTTATATTATATTAACTGAAAAGAAGAAATATTAATATATTTATTTTAAAATATGATCGCGAATATTAAAAAGACAGGAAAAATCGATATCATTACAGAGTGCTTTGTTGCAATCCAAATAACTCCATCTTTCTAGCAACTTTGGAACTTATATCCATGTTAGTATCATTCTCTTCAATGATTTTAATTGCACTGTCAATATGCTTTAAAAATTCAGCAATTTTTTTTATTAAAGTTGTTTGATAAGCTCAACAACATAGTGCTCTTTCTCTTAATCCTTTAGGCCGTTCTCCCTTTCTAGAAGATCTTCATTAGTGAGTTATCTTAAGTGGGATTGGAGCAATTCATCCACATTTTCCTTGTCTACGTTCTCAAATCCAACATCTTGCTATGTCAACGATGTCATGTCTTGAATTGGAAAGTTCATGTTCAGTATCAAAATTTGAGAATCATAAACTTAAGACCAAATTTTTCCAAACTCTTTTAATACAGGACTGTTTAACTTCTACCCATGTATCTCCAATGTTGTCAATACCACCCCCTTAACACCAAACTGTACAGTAAAGATCTCTACCCTAACTGGAATGTGCGCGAACAAGGTCACGTCAACACCGCACAGGGTAACTGTTAAATTACAGCCGACCTTGCATAATTTCTACTATTTCTTAATCGCGTTATAGAGAGAACGCGTAAAGTGATATCGCGTATAACGAGGGATACCTGTATTTAACAGTCCCATGGTGTACTTTTCTAATTTATTTTAGTCATTCCAAGCGATTAATACATACAAAACAAATTAAGAAAAATTATATCTTATGTGGCATAACTAAAAATTATGAAATACTTAAAATAAATGTAGGTTTTCATACACCTTTGCCCTATATTCGTTACTTGCTATAATACCACTATCTAGTTTTGCAATTTTCAAGTTTGTTGAGCTTCTCAGGGTATGCATTCAACAGACACAGGTGATTTAGTGAACGTTGACTCATCATGGAGCGAAGATAGTTTTTTTTCGTACAAGTATTGAAAAACTTCTTTCTGAAGTAGCTGATGTAACTGGTATCAGTATTGGAGTTTTTAAACAGTGTGTGCTTCAAGCACATTTTATTTTTACTATGTTATCTTAGTCTTAACTTTATATCTTACCTCAACAAGATCTTTACATTATCTAGAAGTTGGGTAAAATTGATACTTTTTACCCCCCTCCATTTTTAGGGGGATAAATTTACCCCGTACAATCCTCCACCACCACCGCCGCCACCACCACCACCACGCAACCACTGCGCCACTGTATGCTATATATCCTGTACTACTCACCAGAAATTGTTGAAGTAATCAAACCTCACAGGCTACGTTGAGCATGACTAGCGGCGTGAATGATAAATTGTGTAATTTTTGAAGTTTCGTTAGATATCACTTCAATTCTGTGAAATATTAATGTATTGTAACAGCCTCAAGATATTTGCTGATGGTTTGTCTATCCTGCTCGTTTAGTAATGTAAATATTTCAGAAGTATACAGTCAATATTCAGCTGCAACAACATTTAGTTCCAAAAAATAACATCAAATTTTAAATAACAAACACAATGTATTTAACTACCGTCGTTCAGTGTCAAGTATGCTTGTTACAGCACTTGTTAAAATAATAATTATTCCTAACTAAAAAGACCTAATTGCTTTTGGTTATTCCGAGGACAAGACTATTGAGAGTTATAGACCCATCCTGGTGATTAAATAGGACAGTATTGTGTCTAGACCAAGAAAGTTCGGATGTTGTTTCACTTATGGACTGTCTTAATGGCAGAGGACAGATTTAATGTTGTTGATGTTAGTTTTGATCATGAGCTCTTACTATTCAAAGTCTATTTTTTATCTTCCTCTTAATATCCCTCCCGCAATTAATAAAGGTTTATTGTTGGCACCCAAAATTCTACGTCATTGTTCTCTAATTTATTTTAAACTACCTTCATTTTGTCCTCGGAAAGGTTCACTTGCAGTAGGCAAATTTCCTTTCAGGGGGACTTCTGGGGGTGGGGGTGGGGGATAAGACCTACTTGCTGTTGTTGTCACCAAAGCCATTCTACTCTTGTCGAAGCGTGGTCACTTGATATGTGGGGTACACTTTTATACCTATCCGCACACAAAGGGCTACTACCACTAAAGTTTCTGTCCCATAAAATATCTCACTGTCATAAGTATAAGTTATAAAATAATTAAAATATGTAAGTCATTGTCACAACAACTAGGCAGGTAAAGTTGTAGTATAGTTCTGAAGCCCAGCATACTGAAACTGTGAAACACAACAAGGGTATAATATTGTGTTACTTTGAGTATAAGGGGAACACTGGGACATGGTAGGTTATTAAAAAATTAATATTAAATATATTTTCTCGTGTGTATATTGGAGACTATGGTAGAACGGTTAAACATTTACGCTTTTAATCAAAATAGTTCCAGCTCACTGAGAGTTTGGGGTCAAAGGCAAATCCAGAAGGGGGAATGGAAGGCTTTTTAAAATGAGTATTAACAATAAATGCTAAAAAATAATCTATCCTATTGTCACTATTAGTTGGATTGTCACGTAATATCTCACTAGACCTATTGCTTCGCGTATCAATCACTGCCAGTAACTGATTTACACTTTTCAAACTTAATTTGATTAACAAAAATGACCAAATAATTTAAATAAACAATACACTTGCATTATTTAAAAAAAATCTTAATAAGTCTCAAACTTACTCTCAAATGTTGAAGGTTTTTTCCGTCATAATTTACCGAGAGGGGAACTTCCTCCTGCCATGTCTCGTAAGAACCCCCCACCCCTCCATCTTGAACCCACACACGAAAATCCTGGCTGCGCCTCCCCTCATAATAATCCTGGATCTTCCCCTGAGCTCGATTGTGGGTAAAAATCGGAGTTACGTGGCGTTTCATCTAGGTAGGCTTGGGATATCTGCTAGTACCAGGACGTCCTGGTAATTCACTTTGTGGCCATCCTGGGCTCCTGATGAAGCCTTTTTTTTCCCATAGGTATTAATTTTTCGCTAACTCACCAGGTGATTTATCGTTGTACACACACTCACACGTGGGTCTGACTTTCCCCAATTACTAACAACTACTCTCTCCAATTTTACGTGACTAAATTATATTTCTGACAACAGATAACACCGTGGTTATATGAGCATTTTTTTAAAATACGATCACGAACTAAGCTCACCTTCAAACGAAAAAAATATATAAATTACCTAACACAATAAAGCCCAACAGAAACAAAATATTCGGTGTGAAAGAAACCGGTGGGCGGCTGTTATAACTGTTTCCCACACCACGTTTCCGGCTGTAGTAGTACTTTTAATAACACGTAAGAGCTGTGTACGAAGGTTACCATGCATCGTCATGGGTGAGGAATAGTGGAGACAAGCAGACCTTCATGGCATCAACCCCAACACTACTCAAACTAATGCAGGATGCTGGCACCATGGTCTCTCTTCTAACGTATAATCAGACATGTCTATCATTACATTTTTATAATTTTTATTATATTCTCTCTGCATGTACTTTTTTTAATATACCCTCAAAAACCAGTTTTGCTTATCCCGGTCGCGACTTTACCTTCCCTCAGTTACCCTCCTGACAAGAAGGGCCTAAGGGTATGCATGTGGCAAATACCTAATTTAAAACTAAGTGATCAATTATTAGTATTTACGTGTTTTAAAATTATAACGGTCCTAAAATAAATTATAGCAAGCCTATAAGTCGATTTCCAGGTGATAATTTTACACATGATTAATGAGTTTCGTCGGAATTGAGCTGACCTTACTATTCACTGAGATTGAAACACGTTATTTTAATGTATTGAACGCACCATTTGTCCCTTTGATCTTAATAGTACAGAGGTGAGGTATTTTGATTCTTTTACATAGGTACCTGGGTGATCTGGCTGAGGTTGGGTTGAACCCAAATGGAAGCCAGCTCATATGCAGACCAGAGACAGGAGACTGGTCAGGGTCAAAACCAACAGGGTCTGGCCAGTTGGCTTCCAGCTTTGTGGGCTGGGAGTGTAAGGTTTGGTGAGAATTAACTAATTCATCATCAGCACTTGTAAATTCAGTTAGGTTAGGCTACCACCAAAAGAAGGTCTACCTGAGGAGTGAGGACCTATAAGCGACAGCTCCTCTAGTCAGGTGTAAGTTACAACAGACTCAGTAAACTGGTGGTAGAAACAAACCAAAGAACTCAACTAAATGAAGCAAAAATAAAATTGTAAACATTATTGACAACCATAATCTACGAATATGGACACCGAACATTGGAACACTGATTGGAAGAATAGAGGAGATTGTGGACATGATGGATGAGAGTATAGTGGATGTCCTCGGCCTGAGCAAGACCAAGTGAAGAGGGAGGGGCATGTGAGAATTAAGGAAAGGCTACATTTTGCATTGGATGGGAAACTATGACGGGAGGACAAACTGCGCAGACTTTGTATTGTAAAAAGTACTGCAGGCGAAGGGGGTAAAACTGAATAACAGTATAATAAAGATGGCAATAACTGGTAGAGGAAAAAAGGTGGAGGTCATACAAGTGTATGCCCCACGAGTGATAGTCCTAGCAGAAGAAAGCGACAAGTTTGAGGAAAATCTAGAAATACATATGTGAAACGAGTGGCAGGTAGTTTAACAGATCTTAACGCAAAAGTAGGAAAAGAGAGGGTAGATTTTGAGGAGGTGTTAGAGAAAGATAGATGGGTTACAAGAAACGAAGAAGCTGTTGGATTTATGTGCAAGAAATAAAATGAAAGTGGCAAACAGCGAGAGTTATAAGAGAGTTATAATACCTATTTTCAAGAAATGAGACAGCAAGAGTTGTGCACATTATAAGGGGATAACGCTGATGTGCCAATGTACAAAGATATATGAGAAAATACTGGAACGGACATTAAGAAATAAAACGAAATGAAGATGGAGATAGGAACAGCCCAAATTTGGGGAACAAAAGTCTATAGTCGACTTAATCTTTTCCATACGACAGCTGATATAAAGAAGGTATGAATATGGGAAAGACTTCGTAATGATATTTATGGATGTTGAGAATGCATTATGATAGTACGTATCAGTGGCTGCTCGTAGCTAAAATTAGTGAGGGTGCTGCTTCAGAAAAATTTTAGCCTTTGTTTTAAAATTGTGGAAAAGGTAAAAAAACATGTATAAAAATAACACATATTCAGGAGCTTGATAAAATCTTAACAAAAAACCAAACATATTTTACTTACTTTAACTTAAATTGTTACAGTTCAAGCTTGATCTATTCATTTAAAAATGAAATGCATTATTCTTGTTTTAATTTGCGCAAAAAGTTCAATAATTTTCTCCTTAAACTATGGATGACAATTGAGGAAATTTTTCTCCATTAAAATTACTGCAAGCGCATGTATGTTAAATAAAAGGACCGAAAAAATTAATCAAATAGGATAGCTGGAAGAATAATAGTATAATTCTACACTTTTCTACACTTTATCACATTCAAGAATGTGGTACACGGTTTTTAAGCACAACCCACGCTTAGTAAAAACACCTACCTTCCACCATCACGCCAGAGCCAGCACTGCGAGAGCAACAGTGCTCTCTCCCCCCGGTAGTCCCGCCTTCCTCCCCACGGCCTCCTATGTGCGCATATGCACAACAGTCAAACACCACGTCACTGGCACTGTGAGTTGCACAGTTCCATACAAAGATTTTTGTATATTTTTCATAAACTGGGGGATGACTACTGAAGTACTTACATTAAGATTAAGGAATATATATTGTACTATAAAAATAAAGAAAAAATTAAAGAAAAATGGCTCATTATATTAAATGTTATCGATAATATTAAGTCGAAATAGGGGGGGGGGGGCTGCAGTTCCACAGTGCTTATACATGAGCCGCCACTGGTACGGATGGAAATAAAGTTTGGAAAGTAATGAAGGAAGTGTTATTGGAAAGAGGAGTTATAATGTGATTGAAAAGCATGTACAGTATGAGGATATATTTTATTTATTTATTTACACTATTTATCCCGATTCCTAGCATGTAGCTCGGGACCTAAATCTACATCTTGAATAATTAACATTACCTCTTTTAGCTACGTTCTTTTTTTAAAATACAAAAATTAATTTAGAATAAACACTTAAAACTAAAAGTCCTGTTTGTCCTTCTTTCCTATACCTAAACTACTAGTTAGTCCACCCCGTGTATATTACACCCCCAGTACTATGCATCACTGATTGTCCCACCGCACTCTGGATCTAATAGTTCCCAGATCGGTGAGAGCCCCAACGGGGGTGGGCACCCGCCTCCCCGCCACCTGGGAAGGTGCCCTACCAGATATTTCGTTCCACTAACTACTCACAATATCACCACCTATAGACTTATAACTAACTTAACCTAAAGATTTATAAAAATACTTAATACTAACTTAACCTAAATACAAGTCCTTCTTAAAATTGGCTGCAGGGTCTTTCAGTTTATATCGTCGATCCATTTTCTGAACTGAGAGCAGCCATCCGATGGATCGGTGGACGGACCAGATGCTCGACAGCTTCAGCCCAGCATCACACACTCGTCTCCAAGAGGGCTGGACCCTATGAGTGAGGGGTTGATTCTCCAGTTTGAAGATGTGGTTATCTTGTACTCTCTAGCTGGTATCAAGGCGCACTCCAGTTCATCAGAAGCTCACACTACTGGAATCAATAGAGCACTCCTTCCCTCAGCTAAGCTTGGGTTTGCCTGGAAATCCTCACCACATTCTACCCAGCCAGCCGATAATCCAGTTTGTCTTTGTCACACCTATTGACTTATTCAAGTCGTACTGTTATGTGTCATCCATGTCTGTTGAAACGTCACTGTCTACTGTCATGCCACTGTCACTCTCCGTCCTGTACCCTTGTCGTAAGTTGACCAGTCTATTTTGTCCTCTATTTTTCATTGCAGTTAAGTACTTATCTCTTTCGTATTTGGACATATTATCCACGATTGTATCCAGGAGACTCCATCGGTCTACTTCACACAGTATATGATAAACAATGCTCGCTTGCAACGCTATCTATAGGTTTATTATATTTTCAAACATCTCAATGCACTCCAGCATGACGTGTTCCGGGATCGCCTCCTTACCACAATCGCAAATTCCTGTATCCATCAGTCGTCTAGCGAAGAGAGCGGTCTTATATGGACCATACCTAGTAATAAAATGTACCAAACCTGGAGATGGCTGCCGGTACACCATTCCCATTCGTTCAGCAACGCTTGGAAATATCTTATGCGGTCTTCTACCTGTTTGGATACGCTTCCACTCGTCTTGCCACTCCTCTTCTAGCTATTTCCTAATCTGAAGTCCCGTTGTTATCCCTGCTCTCGTGAGATTATCCACTTTCTCCATATCCCCCTTCCTTATCCAATACAATGCCACTCTCCCCCTCACCTCTAAGTCCATGGGCCAGATACCCAAGTCTACACACAAAGCGTCTGTGGCAACAGTCTTGTACGCTCCAGATAGCTTCAAAAGTTCACTTCTCTGAAGGCTTCTGATTCTTACCTGTCTGAGTCGATGAGCTCACGTGCCAGCTCCATAACCCACAATGGAGACCAATATAACCTGGTGATACAATTTGATCAGTCTCATAGACAGTTTAAATCTGCCCTGCCCTATGCTGATGATCTTATTCATAGCTCTCAAATCTTTTCCACATGCAATCTCCACGTGCGTCATGAAGTCGCGCTTCTCATCCAGCATTACACCCAGGTATCTGGTATCCTTGCTTCGTCTTATTGCCTGTCCGTCAATCTTAACCTTCGGGTTTCACTTGAGTACTCCCCTGAATAGCATGTAAGTTGTCTTTGCAAGAGCTAAACTCAGGCTTACGCCAAGAGTTCAGCCCAGTGAGAATTGCGTCACTCTTGGCTTCTAATTCTCTTCTAGATTTTGCTTCAACTATTATCAGTATATCGGTGCAAAGGCAACCACCCCCACCGTTTCAGGAAGTGACTCAATCTCCACTAAACCAGGTTCGAGTGATACGTCCCAAAAGATCGGCCCACAGACCGACCCCCTGGGGACATCCATTCGTAAATTATTTTCTTACTGTCATTCTTGGACATCTCAGGTTCACGTATCTTCCCCTACATTTGTCCATAAGACTCCTATAGATGTTCCCGGACATCTAATTTCTCTCAGCCTCCCAAATAGCGCCAGCCACCACAAGTTGTCAAACGCTCCCGAAATGTCCACTAATATTCCCATTATGTATTTATCTCTAGCCCTATCTACAAGACTCATGGCCACACAGATAGCGTCATCCATAGACCTGCCGCTTCTGAAACTCTACTGTGGTTGACGCATCCCCACAGCCACTCTATATTTTTGCAATCTATTGCACAGGATCTTTTCTTGCAATTTTCGCATACATCTAAGAGACATATCGGTCTGTACGATTTCAGGAGTTGAGGATCCTTATCCTCTCCCTTACTCAAGATAACTACCTCACTTTGCTTCCATATATTTGGTAGGTGGCCCTGAGTCACGCACTCATTCAACAATCTAACTAAGAAGGGTGCTACCTGCTCGCTGATCTGTTGAAGGACCTCCACCCTGATCCCAGCTGGTTCAGATGTCTTCTTCTTTTTCATTTCAGCCACAAGTCTTACTACCTCATCCTGGATTACTGGATCTGTCACCTCATAATTGTCGTAATTACTCGTCATATCCTGTCTAGCTATCACTTGTCCTTCATCGTCTTCTTCGTCTGGAAGTAGGGTGTCTATCAGCAGCCTCGCTGATTCTTCCCAGTTTGATGTAAATCATCCGCTCGGCTTCCTTAGTGTCGAGATAATTGTTGGGGGCCTTACTTTTCTTGTTGGGGGCCTTATGGAGATAGCAGGAGTTGTGTTTAGATGGAGATTGGGAGGACGGAGGGGTTCTAAATTTTTTAAAAAATAGAGTGAAGCAGTGGGATGCTCTTTCCCCATTACTATTTGTAATGGTAATGGAAATAGTACCTAATGAAAAAGTGGCATCAAAATTCTGGGAGAAAAGAATGAAAGCCATCATGTTTGTTGATGATTTGATGGTATGAGTAGGGTGAAGGAAGATTATGTATAGGAACAGCTACAGGAATGTAACGAGGAAAGGAAAAGTGCATAATGAAATTTAGCAAGGTGAATTGTGAAGTGGTGGTAATGACAAGGAAGAAGATATTTCCCAGTAAAGCTATAAAGTTGGATGAAGTAGAACTAAGAAAAATACAGAACGTAAAATATCTTGGGAGTGGGATTGAGGCGAAAGGTGGAAGTAGATAGGATCTAATGAGAAGAGGACAGCAGGAAGTTTTTTCTATAGGTATGTAATAGACCTGCTATGGAGAATAAAAGATCCTTGATTGAACGTGTAAGGAAGTGTTATACAGGTCCGTACTTTGTACTCATTGTCACATATACAGCAGAAACATGGATAGTGAATGTAAGAAAGACTCAGAAAGTTGGGGCTATGGGAATGAACTTTGTAAGGTCATGTTAGCTGTCACACGGATAAACAAAATTAATAATGATCATATTTGGGAAATACCGGGAGTACAGTGAGTATATGAGATAGTAAAATATGCAAGAATGAGGTTGTATGGACATATAATAAGGATGGAGAAGGAGAGTATGCTACAGAAAATGATTTAAATGAAGTATTTAGGACAAAGGTCAAGGAAGAGATGGTAAGAGCAGATAACGGAAAGTGTTCAAGTGAGAGGAGAAGAATGGAAGCAATTAAAGGAGGAAGAATGGTGAAAGAATGGAGAAAAATTGAGTTACTTTACTAAACTCACTCGACCCCAGAGGTACGTCTATCTAAAATTTCATTCTTTAAAATATTGCCATTACACAGGTTGTTAGAAGAATCAACGTCATCTACATGCGCAGAAGTTAAAAAATTGTTTACCAGTTCCATGGATACAATGCCCCATTTGTTACCTTCTTTTATCTAAGTACTTGACTGATTGGCAGAGACTAATACAGAACTGATATGTTTCATTGGTTCTTTGACTGAACTTATAAACGCGCGTTGTATGTAATTTCAATATTATTGAGTGTTTGTTTTTGACACTATCACTTATTTTTTACTAAAATCGATATGTCTGTGGTATTTTTTAACACGTAAGTATGAACATAATGTGGCTGACCTACATTTATAACTACTAGGCATATTTACCTAAGTTAATGGAGCGTTGTGGTGACAAAGATCTACCAGCTGACCCATGGGCAATTTCTTTTAGGAATGACACTCTGGAATAATATAAGTATCTTACAAAACCTTTTGAGAAAATATAGCTAATAGTAACATACAAACAAATACATTAGTTCATAAAAAAAATTGTTTTGATTACAAAATATTACAGATATCATTTAATGACTTCTTATTGAATTACTCTAATGCTTGATTTAACTAGGCTCACTTGTTGGACTGGCCTTAAAGAAAGGTTATGCTCAAACTATTCTGCAAGCAAAATATGACAAGTTACAGTAAATTTTTAAATGTTGTTATTCTTAATTGGAGAGCAGAATGTGTAATCGAAATAGGCTTACCTTATGCCATTATATAGGATATAATCCTTCATAAGTGACTTAAACGAATGTTGACAAGTCAACAACAGTTTCATCTGGAGTGTTTTCTTAACCATGGATACAACAGTCATCCCTAAACTAAGTTATGTAACAATTTTTGTAAACCAAGCTATGTATGCAAATCAAAACTCTTTAAATTTACATATCAACATTTAGATACTTGTAGTAGGCTACTGCCTTTAAAATTTGACTAAATTTGTGTTTGTGTACTAATCTATAGTGAATGGTATGATTGGTGTGACAGCATATTTCTTTTGACAATTTTTTATTTGATGTAATTATAAATTATGTTTAAAATTTTTAATTTTTACTTAATATTTATAAAAAATAATACATCTCGAAATAATTTTTTTTACATCTCTTGAACTTATTTTCAGGACTGAGGGAGAAGTTGAAACCGAGTCGTCATCCTCAATGCCGGCAAACTCTTCTAACCAGCAGCTCAATCAATCAGAAGCTCAACAATCATTATCAAACTTTTGGCATAAAGTCACCGAAGATATACGTAAAATTGGAACAGTTAATCCGGTAATACACAAGTAATTAGACTCTATTTTTGTATAATATATATTTAAAAAATTGCATCATTATTTTGATAATTTGATAAACTTACCCATTTAGTAATGTTCATATTTGATTTGGTAAGGAGTAATAAATGATAAACTTATATCTTATATTTGTTTGTATTCCCTTCTCCATATTTGATATTAGCCTTAGTCTTCTATGACAACATGTTTTGGTGTTTTTAATTAGATGTTACACCATCTTCAGGACTTTATCATAAATGAGACCTGAAGATTGTGTAACATATATATGATATATACAAGGCACGTCCAGAAGTAACAGTATTGGTTGCCCTCTCTTGCTGTGAGAAATTTTTTTCCAAGTTCGGCAACACTGAGTGGTAGTGAAGGTTCTTCTGAACACAACGAACACAGGTGGACCTCGTTAGTATGAAAACTTGCCTTGTAGTGTTCGTTAGCGTGAAATATGTTGATAAGAAATCCCGCCAAGGGTGAGGTGCACACTGTCATTGGGCTCCTTCTCGCTAAAGGAAAAACCCCGACTGAATTTTTTTCACGGATTAAAACTGTTTGTGGCAAAGGTGTTAAGAACCGAACGAACATGTTTAAGTGGTGTCATGAGTTTAATGAAGGCAGAACGATTGTTCATAATGATCAGAGGTGTGGAAGACCTTCCATTTTGACCGATGAGTTGGTGCAAAAAATCTAGAAAATTGTTCAGGAAGACCGCCAATTGACAGTGGATGAAATTTATGTGATGTTTCCATAACTCTACAGATCTTTCTTACACGAAACAATTACAGAAACGCTGGGATTCCGAAAATTGTGTGCAAAATGTGTCCCAAAACAACTGAGAGAGCAGCACAAAGTGAATCGGGTCACTAGCGCTTGCGAGCTCCTTGAGCGATTTGAATTGGAAGGTGAGGATTTTCTGAGCTTGTTTGTGACTGGAGATGAAACCTGGGTGACTCATTACATTCCTGAGACAAAAAGACAGTCATCACAGTGGCAGCACACCAGTTCCCCATCTGCCAAAAAATTCAAAACCTCAATTTCAGGCAAAAAAATCATGGCCACTATGTTTTAGAACCGAAACGGGATCATTTTGTTCGAATTTCTGCCTCAGGGTGAGACAATTAATGCAGCACGATACTGTGAGACCCTACAAAAGCTCAAGAGAGCACTTCAAAACAAACGGAGGGGAATGTTGGCGATGGGAGTGCGCTTGTTTCATGTCAACGCCCGCCTGCACACGGCCAACGCCACCAAGGCGCTTTTGGACTCATTCGGTTGGGACATTTTGAACCACTCCCCGCATATTCCCCTGCCTTGGTGCTTTCAGACTTTCATCTTTTCACCTCCCTGACGACTCACATGGGTGGAAAAAAAAATTTCAACCGACGAGGAGGTGAAACAAGAAGTCCTGAACTGGAAAAAGAAGATGGCAGGAGAATTCTTTGAGGAGGGCATCAGCAAGTTTGTGCCATGGCTCACAACCTGCATTGAATGGGAAGGCGACTACGTGGAGAAATCACTGACATATTTACCAACAAAATCCTGTAATTTTGATATTTAGGTGTTATATATATATATATAATAAATATAAAGAAGATAATTTTTCATGTACTTGTTTAAGCATAAGGTGTCATAGTTCTTAAGTTAAAAGGATAAATTTGATGATTTGAGACCATGGCACTTTTGGATGGATCCAACTGATATTTTTAGAGATCCAGTTTCCTATGGGGCTACTTAGGTCTAATTGTTTTAAAAAATGGATTAAATATCTAAGCTATTATATTCGTTAATTAAGGTTATAGTTGCATCTAAATATCATAGTCTCTAAATTAAAAATGACACCTGGACGTGAGAATTAAACCCAGGACCTTGGGCTTAGTGTGCCATGTATATAGCCAGTAGTCCTGTGCCCAGGGTTACTTTTCACTAATATTCTAAGGTAGAGTTAGGGATATATGTGTGAAAATCGTCAGCTACATATGAGCAACCTAAGCAATTAAGATCATGAGCTATCAGACAACACAGACACCTTTGACTTGAAAGGGCTTTATGCTGCCAATAGTACAATGCTACATGTACAAATGCACATTTCATCATGAACTAAATAGCCAAGCTATTATATTTGTTAGTTACGGTTCAAACCACATATAAATATAATATTAGGTATTTAAATTGAGCATGGGACAACTCATGGAAAGCTCAGTAGTTATACCATTGGTGTACTAAGCCAAAGTTCTTGGATTCTATTTCCTTGTCCAGTTATCATTTTTCAATTTGAAGAAAATAATATTTAGATTCAGCTATAATCATAATTTATGAAATTTATACAATAGCTTGACTATTTAATCCATTATTGTATGAGCATTCGTACAGTTGTCATTGTACTATTGGCAGCATAAAGCCCTCCCGAGTCAAAGGTGACTGCATTATCTGATTACGCATGATATTAATTGATAACTCATATGTAGCTGATGATTTTCACACATACTTCACAGACATTGCTTCAAAATATGACTGAAGAAAGACCCTGGGCACAGGACTCTTGGATAGCTCAGTGGTTAAAACATTGGTGTACTAAGCCAAAGGCCTTGGGTTCGATTCCCGTACCCAAAGATCAGTAACAAGACTTGTAAAAACGGATGGGAATTTTAACAGTTGTAGATGAATTCTACAAGACTTGTTTGTTACTATTGTAACAAGTCCACTATTTTTGTTTTCTAGGTTAGGTTGGATTTTTTGATTGAAATCGTTTTGATTTATCAATACTTGAGAGGTGTTATTTGTCAACAATTTGAGTGCAAGAGTTTGAAAGGTAATAAACACTGAGCTAAAACATTGCTGAAATAGAGTTTCTATTAAAATTAAAAGACAAAAAACCACATCTGTTTAGGGCTTTTTCAGGAAAAGTAACAAAAGAAAGAATGTCACAAACATGATGTGAAATAGCAATGCCCAAGTAGTTTCCTAGCTTTATCTAGAGCACTAATAGAGGAGGATTTTGACCAGGTTCTTCCTAATTTTGATAAACACAATTTCCATCAGCGTCTTCATCACTTTGGGCACATTACACAACGTTACACTGTATTTTAAATGGCCGCACACACCGAGTCCACCTGCTAATGATACAAGGGAATTTTTACTTTAAGATTCTGAATACATTTTTGATCAACCCTCTTGTTCTTTTGTGTGTACAATTAAACTCTATGTGTGCAGCGTCACTTGGGTTATTGTAGTTTGGTGGGATAAGTCACTCTTTCAAGGGGTAAGCTGAATCAACTAGAATGACCCAGTCAGGGTGTGGTCTCAGGCCTCCTTCCATTTTTTGACACAATGTGCTATTTCTCAAAACACCTGTGTCATGTACATTCCCTGGCCAGTTACTTCTTGCGTAGTAAAATCTCAAATCTAGTTCACACACATAAATGCACTCTTTGGAGTAATTTTGGTGTCGATCCACAAAAGCAGGTTCATTAACGATCTGAGCATCTATATTTAATAGGATACCATTAAGAACACCACAAACCTGTGGGAAAAGAGGTATGGCATGGGATACATGAGAGAAGTTTAAAGTGTTCAAGGGTAGAATCTCTCTTATAGTTCAAGTCCTGCACCTGTAGCTACAGGTGTGCTTGTGTTACAGAAAACATAAAAGTGTACAATAGTTCTTACAACTTGTAAGACTTGTACAAGTTGTGTTATAGGCCCATCATATGTCAATTTAAGGAATAGAAAAAACTTTGTTCTTCGGGCTTTTTCAGTACTTAAACATAAATATTCAACAAACATTTTATTGATACTGTCAAATCACCTATAAACAGTCATTTTTCAAATGATAATTTATATGTAAAATGTATTTCAAATGTGAATGTGTAAATTTTATTTGTGGGTTTCCATACATTTACTTTTTTCTTCTTGAATATATTAATTTTATAATAAAGATTATAATCGCGTTTAAATTTTTTTTTACATTTGTAGGACTATATTTGCTTTTGGTGTAGGCCTATTGCCGGAAAGTTAAGAACTATAAATAACTTATCATTGAGCCCCTTTACTGATTGATATTTATGAGATTTACTTTTGTTTTTTTGCAAATGTTAAGCTGGACTTGAAAAATCAAGCTTTACCTCTAGCTCGGATAAAAAAAATTATGAAGTTGGATGATGATGTCAAAATGATAAGTGCTGAAGCTCCTATGCTGTTTGCTAAAGCTGCTGAGATTTTTATTCACGAGTTGACCCTTCGAGCTTGGATCCATACAGAAGATAACAAAAGGAGGACGCTACAGGTAAGAGGGCTGATTAATATTTATGTTTTATGAGAGAAACTTAGACTAGTATCTGTCGCACTACCATGTTTGGAATAAGGCACAGGAAAGATGGATATAAATATATAAATTGATATAAACACATATAGCTACAGGAAAGATGGATATAAACTAGGGGTTTGCAAGCTCGGTTTTTTTGATTTGAATCAGATCTTGAGCGAGTTTCTCATGAAGCTCCTGAATGTCAAGGCGTGTTGAGCTTGGGTTGACTAAATAAAATTTTACTATGAAAATAAAAAGAAATATGTTTTAAATTTTTTTTAAAGTATTAAGACTCATTTATTAAAAAAATAAGTTTTAAACAATAAAATTGCTTATTTTTAATAATTAAAAAAACGAAGTCATAATAAATCATATGAGTAAATATTAATTATACTCTGATAGTAACCTGTAAATTATTTAAGATTCAATTTAATGTTCCTAAAGAAAGTTAAAACAATCATGTTTACAAATATGTTTGGATGTGAAGATTTAGCAACATTAAAAATAAAAATCCCTATCCATCTGGAGTACTACAGTATTTCACTTGTTGCTGGACTCCTAACAGAGAAAGAAATTAGGACATTAATGATTTTTAAGGCCTACAGTTTTCTATCCTACTTTCAATCCTTATTTTGATATCTGTATGTATTATATATATTTTATGTGTTAAACTATTTTTTTTTTCACATCCATTACTGTTTCCAGCCTATTGATTGGGTCAATTTTTTTATTCAAGCCATATTTTTACATTACCCGCTGGCTATAGCTGTCGTACCTTCATATGCCTTATAATATAGCTCAAGACTAGGACAGGCACAACATCCAGTCCCCGGTTGTTAATTATTTATCATTGTGAGAGGGTAAACCTGTAGTTTCTTCAGTGATACATTTTTGCTCATGCCGGGACCCTTTGCCCAGTAGACAGACACTCTACCGACTGAGCTAAGGTGTCAGACCATGTTAAAGCATACATGGTTTATTAATAATACATACAAATGTCTTTCAGTGCTACATGCCTAATATAATGCTTATGGGGTAGAGAAGCAGGAGATATAAATGAGAATGTTTCTTCCCTAATTGGCTTGGAAGGAAGTTGGGAAACCATTTAGGAAAAAAACTCTTTCACTATGCCTAGCCAGGATTATAGATTTAATATCAGATAGTTCTTATAACTATTAAACTTAAGATTTAATTTTATAAGTTAAATCGATTATGTTTTATCCACAATAAGATTCACCAACAATTCTTAAAAAGAATGTGTGTATGTGTATTGATTTTTTTTAAAATACACTTCCCTTGTTGTTTTTCCAAATACAGGCTTGATTATAAATGAAAGTTACCTGGGAACCAAGTCTGACCTGGCACTAGAGCAAACCATTAAATAGTTCACTAGGATGTATGTATAGGCTGTTTGTTAAGGTGTAAGTGAAACTTCAAGTAGTCAAATGCACTTGCTTTTAAGTTAGTTGGGTAACGTTATTCCCTTTCTACGTAATACACTAGCTAAATACTGACAGTTTTTAATGGAGCTAATATTCATTCATCTTTCTTTAAAATATTATGGTCTAAAAATAATTCACAAAAAATTCTTTATGTTTATTCCAAGAAACAATCAATGATGATTTTATTTTAATCGGCTCAAAAAATAAAAAATCTATTTCGCTCAACCCAATTCGCTGGCTCTATGTTCTAAGACAGGGAAGGGCAAGCTTTTCCAGCCAGTGTGCTACTTAAGGACTAGCTGGATTTTGAACTAGTTTAGTGTGCCACCTATTATTTATGTTTTTAATAAGTATTTTAAAATAAAAGCTAGTTGAATATTATGAAATATAATGAATAACTCATATAAGATTGAAAATATTAATTAAATTTAAAAATGACACCTTTACACGGGAATCGAACCCAAGACCCTTGGATTAGTACGCCAGTGCTCTATCTACTGAGCTAGCCAGGAACCATCCCATGCCTTGGGTACTGACAAGGTTCACACCAAACACTCAGCCTTATGGGAGATTCTCTGTGTTCCTTGAAAAGCCAGGTTGAGTCCTTGTGTAACGGAGGAGGACTAGTTGCAGTTCTCAGTGATAAAATTAATTCCAAGTGAAAAAACTAATTTTCAAATTTCTTATTGCCAAAGGGTGGTGGTCTGAACACAATATTTCAGGTGTCAGCAATCCTCTCCTCCTTGTCCTCTCAACTCTTAGCCAACAGTATTTGAAGATTGCTTACAACTATGTAATTTGCAATTTGAATAAGCACATTTGGGGGTTGGTTTTTGGGAAGGGATGTAGGTCCACTAACTAAACCTAGCTTTGTAAAAGTCAGTTTATTGATAATAGAAGGCAGTTTTTGTTTGTTGTCTAGTAAAATCATCTTTAAAGTAAACTATTTTTAACAATGCCTGCTTGGTAGTGTTGTCAATTAGGACTACATGTTGGATCCAGGATCCTCATGTTGAAGGACTCAAGCTCTCCCAATGAGCACACCATTTTAACCTGGAGGCTCTGGGTCTGGTGTATACCTTGTCTGTGGCCTCAGGACATTCTTTACTCTTCGATACCTGTGTCCAGGTGTCATTTTTCAATTTAATGAATATGTTATTTAGATGCGGCAATAACTGTAACTAACATATATAATAGTTTGGCTATTTAATCCAAATTTGAAAATGTTTTATTAACCCCTAAGTTTTAAAGAAGAAAAATTATTATATTGTCAAAGTGAATGTCTTGGGCAATTTTCCTTCCACTGACTTAAATTAAAGCTTGAAGAAAGTAACACCTTCAGGGGAAAAAACAAAACAAATTGATATACATGTTAGAGTCAAAAACTTAGATAATATTTTCATTATTAGTTTGAAACGTGTTGTATTTTGATAGCCAAGATAGGTATGTTCAATTTATAACTTGTCTTTAATAGCCCACAAGATACTTACTAATTACTAACCGTTGACTTCAATAAATTCACTGTGACATGACTGTCAATATATATTTTAGCAGCACAGCATACATGTTTGGGTTGTATGCTCATGTAATAATTACACAAGTGGTTTTAGGGATGGAAGAGGGGAAGACTGTTTGGGAAAAACCGCCCTTACTACACCCAACCAAATTCGAACTTCGATCTCCCCATAATCGATCATGTGGTGTATAAAGTGATAGTCTGACTCTTTGCTTTTTATTCTAGATGGCACCATTGTAAACAAAGAGCCATTAGTGTTTTTGATCCAATGATAAAATACTTTTGATTTCAAAGTGTGTCATAAACTCAGCTAAACTCACATAAATCTTGAAAGTACCTAAAGGTGAAATGTCAGGAAAGCAGACCTACTCCTCTCTCACACAACTGTTGTTGCATTAAAAGTTTGACTCCAGGAAGAAACCAAGAATTAGCAAAGTTAATTTCTTAAAGTTATCAAAATAATTGCAGATTGGTTTGAACTCGAATTTTAGGTGATCCTTCAAACAAAACTTATGAGCAAGATATAACTAACCAAAATAAAATATTGGACACAATGATGCATCTCATGGAAATGATAGGATGTTGTGTTCAAATCACTTAATTTGTTTCAGAAAGAGTGTATAATTTCATTCTAGTCTTTAGTAGAGATGAGCGTATAACCCGAACGGATAGTAAGAAGTGGTGCTAAATAAATAAAAAAATTACTAGAGCTCTTTCAAGATTTGAAGAAAGGCATAACTTTCACTATATTCTAATTCACAGCCTAAATTAGGCAAGGTACACCAGAAAATCTATTCGCTCAAATTTCAATCAGAGACGAAATAAATTGTCATCCCTATCCTCTGATTATACTTTACTATTTGTGTCTGAGAATGATAATTTTGGGGAAGAGGGGGGGAAATAAGTTAATTTGGCAACAACAAAAAAATCATATCCAGATGACTCGTATTAATATGAGTATATTGTGGCAAAAATGATGAAAGCTAGTGGTATTGCCTGATCTATTGAAGAATTGACTACATAAGAAATGCCAAATGAAGCAGTAGTTGGGTTTGAGAGTTCAATCCCAGAGGACATTCAAAACCAGAGAATTGATTAACTTGAAAGCCGTGCACTTTAGTATTTAGTTTGGGTTTCGAAAAATACAACAAAAAATTCCTGTAGCTTGGTAGCTACACTTACAAACCTGAACCTGCACTCACACCACCCTTCTGGAATAGGAATTTATCTTTTAGTGGCCTTATAGAACGTTCTGCTGAATGGCTAACCGAAGAATTAAAACTGGAAGAAATAAATTATTATGAGTAAGGAAAATTAATTTAAACAATCAAGTTGTTTCCTTTAAAATATGTTAGCACCCTTAGCTGAGGATAAAATAATACACATATACTTTTTATATCTCTTTATTTTTTAGTCTAAGATTTAATCAATAGTTGTTATTGAAATAGTAACGAGCTTAAATGAAAAAATAAATAAAAATTGATGTACAGTAGCCCCATGGCTTCTTTGGTGTTGACTTCTGACAGTCAACATACAGGTATATACCTAAATTTTGACTGTCAGAAGTGACAGCTGCTAAACACTTATTTTTGCAGATCATAAGGTTCGGCGTAGAGATACATAATTTGGTTTGGTAACTTTTCAAAGCCGTCAGCTGTGAGCTGTCACTCGGTGCCAAAGAAGCCATGGGGTTCCTGTACTTACTTTTATTACATAAATATGACAAGTTTTTTCTTTTATTTCGTGAGAGGTCAAGCTGGAAATGGCTACTGGTGACGTTACACCTTCATCTTTAGTGTTATACACAGGCCTTATGGGAACCAGGCATCCTCCTTTTTTACCAACATTAGGCTACACCTGCAAATGAGGTAGGGATGGCGCTTATCCTGACTGGCCTTTGGTGTAGCCCAAATCAACCACAGGAAACAACAAAACACACCGGTAGTGTATCTGAGTGGTACACTACAAATATTAAAGAATCAAAGTTTTTTTTAAATCCATGAATCTTGAATATCTTTGAGAATTTGAGGTGTTCAAAGATTCGTAAGCTCCATCCTTTGTTTTTATTGATCAATTTTGTTTACTTTTCTGAATTTAGCTGTCACTTGTATTTTTATTTTTTGTAATTATTATTGTAATTTGTTATATTATTTTCACAGAGAAATGACATTGCAATGGCCATAACAAAGTTTGATCAGTTTGATTTTTTGATTGATATTGTTCCGCGCGATGAAATCAAACCTAGTAAAAGTAGAGACGAGACAACTGTCCGTACATCCATGAACCCAGACCAGGTAATGTACAAGAAATGGGTTATTTTCATATTCCATATGTTCTTTAATTGTTACACATTTGCAGCAAACTGTGAAATAAAAAAATCCAAAATAATAAGATGTCATTTTTCAAAATATTAAAAAATATCTTATTGTGCCAATTATAAAGTTTTGTGACAAGTGAATGCCTGAAAAAAAAGGGGGAACAAGTGATATGGCTGCACCACCTTATCTGAATAAATAATCTTTCTACCACTTGCACATGACACATAGGAACAAAAATAAATTCCACACACTTTTTTTTCTAAATAATTACTTTTAAAACATTATATTTCGTACCATATGCCTTTTTAATACTTAATCTATGTTATTGCATTCTTTCCTATACACTTACGCTAAATAAGCAAATTTATGCTATATTTAAAAGCTTTCTAAGTTAGCCATAGGAGCACATTAACCTATCCTCTCATTGCTGACTGTGTAAGTATTTTTTGTGACATTGATGGAACCGTGTGACCATCTTCTCCTCTGTTTTGTTTAAAAATTAAGTTTTTTAAATATGTACCATTATTTCACTACAAGAAGATTACTTTATACTTTACAGTTTTTTTAAAAGTAATTTTTTATAATGTATTGGTAGTAATTATATTTCAGAATAGGTTTAAAAATTAGAACAAAGTTAGCTTTTGTAGTCAATATTTAAACTCAAATACATACATTCTTAATTTTTACATTTCCTATGGATATTTTCTATTCAAAGCTATTTGGGGGAAAGCATAGAGGGGTAATAGCCCCCCTCCCTCTCCAAGAATGCAAATAATTTCAATAAAAGTTAAAATAGAGCACTGAAACTATGTCAAATATAGGCTAAATTGTGAGATATGCTCACAACTTGAAGTTGATGTATATTTGTTGTATTTACTTTCAAAAATCTTTAAAATTAATTTGTAGGTATTTGATCTACATAATAAAATAAAATAAGAGGTTGATTATTTAATCATAGTGAACTAAATTTAGGAGTAATATGTGATGTATTTGCTTTCAAAAATCTTTCAAATTAATTTGTATTTTGATTTAAATAATTTAATTAAATAAGGGGATGATTGTTTTAATTGTAGTGAACTAAGTTTAGGAGTATTATAATATGTTGTATTTGTAAATTCCCCTTGATAATTCACAATTTCCAAATGTCATAAATCTTAAAATGGTCTATTTCTAAAACATTTATAAAAACATGAATCGAGCCACAATGTATTTTGGCTAACCATAAGGTCCTCGGGCTGCACCGAATTATGAACCGGTCCATATGCATGTTTGACATGTGCTTTTCCTAATAGTCACCACCCAAATTCAGGCACTCGTACTGTGGCACTAGCTTTTGCAATCCCTAATCAAAGAATTGTGCCGCCAAGGTACTCAGCCATTTGTTAACTCTGTCCATGAGTTCCTTGTTGGTTTTGAAGCACTAGGTAGCCAGCCCTTCATCTTGCTGAAGAAATGGTAATCGCTTGGTTCCAAACCAGGGCTGTAGAGGTGGTGATTGAAAATCTCAAACTACGAAGCTTCTTCAGCGTTTTAAAATAAAGTTCTGACCTGAAATACTGAAGAAGTTGCGCAGGTCGATCTGAAACAAAAGGCGTGAAATGTTCACCAAGGCCGTTGTTCTCTTGCGCAGTCCCACGCCATGGCTGGCACAAGGGCTTTACTTGAGAAGTTCAACCAGCACCCGTACAGCCTGGACTTGGTAGCAAGTGATTACCATCTCTTCATACTGACTGGCTACCTAGTGCTTCAAAACCAACAAGGAGTTAACAAATGGCTGGGTGGGTACCTTGACGTTCCTTGATGAGGAAATGCAAAAGTTGGTGCTCCGATACAAGTGCCTGAATTGGGGTGACAACAACTATGTGGAATAGTAGTGCAATCATGTAATAATATTTTTTTCCTATTTTTGACTTTTTTTTTACCAGCCATTCGGAGATTGATTTTGGAATAGCCCTTGTAAAAACAGGTTCACAAACCTATTAATATTTCTTCCTCTAAAGAATCTTTATAGATAACATCATAAACCTCTATTTTCACATTTTAATATATTTACATAATTATAGCTTATATAAGAATACTTATATTTTAAACTGCTTTTGTAATATTATAAAAGTGACATTATGAAAACATCCCAACTTTGAAATATTGAAATATTGCTAGTACTGTGTGAAATGTTTAATGGGTCCCTCGTACTGATGATCATCACATTAGGAAAATGACTGCTGAAAAGTTAATCACAAGCCCCATTAAAATGATAACCTTAACCCTACACTACTAAAATAAGCAGGCCCTGGTTTATTATTTGAATGGGACTACTTGTGACAATATAATTTGTTTACATTTGAACAAATTAAAAGATTTATAATTTTCTGCAAGGATGAGATTATAGCTTTTGCAGCAAGGCAAAACTTAACTTAGCAAAAAGAAAAAAAAATCCTTGAAAGTTTGAACAACAAAACATTCCCTTGGCATAGCCATGGATTTTGTGAATATATGTTACTGTGAAAGCTGGAAACGGGATGATTGCCGGTAATCGACCGCGATTTCCGGAATCCACTGATCTACACTGGTGGATGTTGGAAATAAATGTTAACTTCTAACATCCACTGGTGATTTCCGGAAGACATTAACTACATCCCGTGTATTTTGGAAAAACACAACACCAACCATGTTACTTCATTGCAGCTACCTGGAAATCAATAATTGAAACCTTTTGATAATAGAAAAAGCATGATAACTGTTATGTTGGGTTGTCTGAAATACATTTTATGTCGAGAGAATTGTGAATCTAACAAGTTGGCAAGACTGGCATGGCTAGTTTCATACATTGTTCTTGTGATTGTGTACTACTAGAATAAAGTGAACCATTATTGGAGATACTTGTGTGTTGTTAATGTCTTGTTTAACAAATGGTTCATAAACTGATTAATATACATACATAACAATAACTATTAACAGATCATAAGTAGCACGTAAACTAGCTATGACTAAGTAAGCTATTTTCAAAAAATAAGAATAAATTTATTTTACTGCTCTATTTTTGGTGAGCCATAATTACTTATTTAAATATAATTTCTTTATTTTTTGCATATTAAATATTTAAATTAGAGAAAACAGAATAAGCATATTCCTATATATTTTCATGAGATAAGTTTCAAATAATTACACCACAAATGTTCTTACACCATTACAAAAACAAAAGGGTTTTCAAATAATTACACCAATTATGTTCTGAAATTATATTATATTACAAATTAGTTCACTTGTTGCAACAAGGCATAGTACTGTGACACTTACAATTACAAAGGTCACCATGTTTTTTGCAGCTGTATTTTTCGGTTTTACACTTAGTAGTACAGTTGCAACTGTGATATCCCTGTCCTCCACATTTGATTCCAAAGACACCATTTCACGAAGGGAAATATCCTTTAATGTAACATCTTTAACGTCAAGAAGTTTTTCTTTGCAGACAACAAAATTGTTTATAGTGTACTGTATATTGATAGTTCTGTGTGAATTTACAATCTGGTAGAAATTGATATCGTGCACTGAAACTACAACTGCCAGAATATTTAGAGGATCAATATTACCGCGATAAACATAAGGTATAGGCACTTTAACTGGGTCACCAATTGAAGCAGGAGGAGACTTTTTCTCCGAATTGCACAATATTTTATTAGCTTGTTTATTCAACCCCTCTTTGGCTTTTTTCCTTTTTTTTTTGACATTTTCTGCACAACTGACAAGTAACTGATGCACTATAACCTTCATCTTCGGATATTCCACATTTAGAATGGACTGGCCTTGTACACTGCAGACAAAAGTGAGATCTTGAAGTTTCCTTTTCATAAACGACACATTCTTCGGTCTCTTCATGTGTTCCACTACTTGACGAAGGTTCTCCGAAGAATGGAGTAGCATTTTCTTCTTCTTTATCAGAATTAATCTCACTTTCAGCTGATTTTAATTCATTTGTTACATCTTAATCACTGATCTGGTTAACTAGATCTTCAAGTTCATCTTCAGACTCAAGTTTACGAATTGTCTAACGAGGTAGAACTGAATCTTTTGACTCCCCTTTTCACTTTGGTACCAAACATTGTTTCATAAGGAGTCTGCTGAATTCCTTAATGAAAAGCTGTGTTTTAAACCCTCTGACCAGTTGGATATTGATTCAACCATGCAATTAACAGATTTTAGATATCCTGATTGGCTCTTTAAACTGAACCTTGACTCTGACTTTGGCGAGGCTTACCATGAACAATTTTAACTCCTTTAAACATAGAACAACCCTCTTTAAAATACTATTCACAAACTCGCGTCCAATGATGGACTGGAGAATAGCTGGGGAAGCAAATATTAAGAATATATATAGCTTGTATGCTTCTTCCTTAACTGTCTTAAATTTTAATACTCTTAGCTGCTCAAATTTTGACAAATGGTCTTGGTAGACCATGATTAGTTTGAATTACCCATCCTTTTTTGACTGCATATCAATCAAGTCAACCTGTTCTCTCGAGTTAAGTTCAGACAAAACAATTGACTTTATAACCAGTCCTTTTTATTGTGCACTATGTTTGGCCTTGCACTGTTTACACAACGAAATGTAGAGTGAAACAACTTCGTATGGTATATTTTTGTATCGGACCGGAAGTTCTTTTAACAAATGGGGTTTTTCCCCCATGCCCAGTTTCAGATAAAGCTTAGTAAATTTCATACAAAATACTGTATTTTGGACTCACCTGCTTTCAAAGGCGAGATCAAGTTTGAGAAGTCTCCTATTCACAATACATTATAACGTTTCAACCTCTTGTAATCTTGGGGCTGCTTCCCTCTTGTTTTCTCTTTTGCAAAAATAACATCGTCAACAAGCTTACAATACTTTTCTTTGGTTAGAAAACTACTGTAATTCCCACATTTGCTTAACACAAGTTCGTTTAACTTATTATAAAAAAATTACGTTTCTTTCACTCATTGTCAATAGTGCACGTAAACACACATGGCACAATACAAAGAACAACTACAGGAGCACGCCTTCATTAAATCATGTAGTTTCTGTTGCCCAGATAGATGCACAGGCAGATACACAGTAAACTCTTCCTTTATTTCTAACATACACAGGTGTACCCTCACAATTACCAGTATTCGTCATTTTAAACCTTTTAATTAATGATACACACTGGTGAAAGATGGTAAGAGGAATTTCATTTTCGACATCCACCAGCGTAGAGTAGTAAACTCTGGAAATTGCTGTCGATTACCTGCAATCGTCACGTTTTTAGCTTTCATGGTAACATGTATATAACTAATTACTATCTAATTCTGATTTCTTAATCGTCTGCATTAAACTGATAGTGGAATCAAGGCCGGTCCTAGGCAATTTGGGGCCTCCTGCGAACAGTAGAATGTGGGCCACATATACACATTTTTAAAAGATTAGAGCTTTAGTTTTAAGATATTGTAGTATAATTATGTTATTGATTTCAAGAATAACAATATTAAATCAGCTTTTTTTCACCTTTTAACTCATACTTTATTTAAAGCATTATTATGTATTTGTGCTGGTTCTTATATTAATAATATTAAGGATTGTCAAGATATCTGTTGTATAGGTAATTTCATATTTCAAATACCTTTGAGATCTCTCTGGTTTTGTATTTCTAATTTGTCTTTATGTGGCGTTTCATTATTTCAGATTTTATTCTTGAAATAAGATGTTTGAGATGTTTACATATTTTTAAGTTTTTTTATAATTTTTTATTACTGGTTGAGCAGTTATTTATGTGAATTTGTTTGATCTATTATTTAATAATTAGGGGGAATTCTTTTAATTCTTATTCAATAAGTGATGAAAATTTTAAACTGTTGTGTGGCATGTTGTTTTTATTATTTATAGTTATTGTTGGTGGGTTAATATAATGGTGATTATTGTTAATTGAGCCTAATATGATTTGTTTGCCTATATTTTTAAAATCATTAACTAATAGTTTGTTTAGTTGAGATGATTGGGTTATTTATTTAGTTATTATTTAAATATAACTTTTGTTCCATAATATACTGTTGTTTTGGTTTTTAGGTTCAAAATGATTTATACTGTTTATTAAAACTTAAGGTTTTCAACTTCTAATCACTGAATTTTTTTATTAATAAAAGGTCATATTTTGGTTAATTGGAGAGCTAAGTGCTCAAAGGGTTTATTGAGTTAATTAAGTTACTTAAGTTAAACCATTTTTATCAGTATAGGGATTATAAGATTTACGTATTAGGTTTTAGTTTATGATTAATTATTTTAAATACAAGCCTAGTTTTAAAGCTTGACAGTGAAGATATCAAAGTGAAGTTTATATTCTTAAAATATACCTACAAAACATCGATTTTATTTTAGTATGAAAATAAAGAGTTTAATTTAAACTATATAATTAGGTGAATTAATAGAGTTCAAATATTAAAATAGAGCTAGCAGCTCTCATTTAAAAACAATCTTTCTTATTTGGAATTATTTATTCAATATTATTATCAATGGTAGTCCTATACCTTTGAGTTTTGGTTTCAATTAATGAAATATGGATAATTTATTATCTTCGATTATGTCAAAACTAATAGTGATTTACAACTTCTTATTTCAAGATTAATAGAGAAAATCAAAAATTTTTGTTTGCAAGTGACTTGGACTAATGGTTATTAAAATATTTTGGTCCAGAGCTTAGCCTGTATTTCAAAAGGGTATTTCACCCTCTTAGACGGCATTACTATATTGTAAGCTGGGATGAAGCGGGTAATTAAATGAAAACCAACACTGTATTGTTCAAAAGAATAATACCTGCTATTATGTAGGACTATGAACTGACGATCACTGGTTTGAAGCAAATAAAACACTCTACAAAGCTTTAGTTTTCTATCCTGGCATGCATCTAATGTTTAGTTCTTGATATTCTCAATTTAAGTATACAGATGTAAATACCAATAAATTGTAAGAGAGCGATTATTTGTGTATTGGCACTAAATAATAATCGGTTAGTATCACACTGATTAATCGGTGAATTTTCTTACTATTCAAAATTTATAACACAATCAGTGTTTTGGCTTATGGACTTACAAAACTACTTTAATTTATCAAAACTAAAAATCTATTAACACACACAAATAAAGTTAAACACAAAAGTAACACGTGGTCCTGATTTTAATAGATGGTCATGTTTTCAACACTACACTCAACAATTAAGGGAAAGGGAGATGCGTAATGTGGCCTCAGGATGGGGGAGAGAGACAAGGGGTGGGGGCTTGGGGTAGGGAGGGGAGATGAGTGACATAGCCTGGATAAAGGAAAGGAGGGGGGGGGGGGTTAATTACCAAAAACAAATCAAACAGCGGGGGCTGTTATAACATTTTATTTAAATCCCCCCATAGTGGTTTAGTTTTTTAAAT
>CABFOW010001559.1:28563-40814 GCA_902141385.1 Timema californicum
GGGGGGGGGGGGGGGTTAATTAACAAACACTAATCAAACAGCTGGTGCTGTTATAACATTTTATTTAACTGCTCTCATAGTGTTTTAGTTTTTTAAATGATTAAGAAATTGGCTAGCTTTGGGGCCCCTAATCCTTGGGAGGCCCCTGTGGATGCATCGCTTGCATAGGCCAAGAACCAGCCTTGAGTGGCATGATTGGTATAGGTATTGTACCTTTTTTTTTTGCGGCTTTATTGTAGCCATAAACTTGGTTATGGTAATGTTTAGGTGCACTACTACTTCCAATTGGCGCAACAGCACCAAGCAGCTCTGCAGCAAAATGCCCAGCAGACTAGCTCGGCTCCGCAAGCCACCACTGTCCCGACTATTCAGATTGTTCAACCCAGTACAGGACAGTTACAAACTGTCAATGTTGCCAGTCACACAATTGAACAGGTAAGTCACAACATCAAGCCACTATTTTTTCACCTTGTCTCATTACCTATTTGGGTTGTACCTACTTACTCACGCTATGGTATTAGCAGAGTGTTCAGTGACCTAGAAAACAGGTAAAAGTCAGGAACTTCACTTCATCAGGGAAGTCAGTGAATTTGATCGAATTTCTGGAGTTTTCACATATTCACTAGCATAATATATAACTCATTTAAAATAGCCGGAATCACATTTTACTTACAGTTAAATACTCACCACTTAATAAGGCATTAATATTTTTTAACACATTTATGTATGTTGAGCATATTAATCTAAATTCTCAAAGTCAACATTTTATTTATGGTGCCGCCTTTCCACCCCTCTACTGTGTATATTTAGCCATAGCTGAATCATGATTATGTGTTTGTGTGAGAATTTGATTACGTTATTAGAAGAAACTAAAAAAGAATGTGTCTTGCAACAATTTTAAACTGTATTAGTGTAAAAGGTGAACTTTCAATATGATCTAACTAAAATCTGACTTAGATCGCGCCCAATAGCCCATCGCATAAAGCTGGAATCCTCTAACCCCTTCATAGAGAGACACAATTTCAGAATGTGTATGTGTCCACAAATATTATTACATAAAGGTGCAATATTGATAAAATAATGTTTGTAATATTATATTGACTAGAAAAGTTGAAATTGGTTCTGGAAAACCTGGAAAATTCAGGGAATTTTAAAATATAGTTTAGCTGGATACCCTGGAACTCGAAAAATCATTGCCACACTTAAAAAAGTATGCTACCTATCTTTATGTTGAGCTAGTTTTATCCATTCCACCTCATTAAACCCTATCCCTATCTTAAGCTAGTTCTATCCAGTCCCCCTCATTAAACCCTATCCCTATCTTAAGCTAGTTCTATCCAGTCCCCCTCATTACACACTATCCCTATCTTAAGCAAGTTCTATCCAGTCCCCCTCATTAAACCCTATCTCTTTCAGGTCTATTCTAATGTTATCTTCCCATTAGGTTTTTCAGTCAGTTCCCTGAACGAGCTTCTAGAATCTCTCATTTGCACTGAATGTCCTGCCCATTGTAATCTACGAGACTTGATTATCCTAACAATGTTTTGTGATAAGTTCATGGTATGCAACTCATCCTTAAATAACCGTAAACCGTATTCACTCCCCAGTAGCCCCATTCCTTGTTGGACCAAATATCTTCCTAAGCCCCTTGTTTTCGTAAACCCTAAATTTTTTCTCTCGTACACCCATAGAGAACATACACATAGATTAATTATTAGATTAATTACTCTGCTAATGGAGTAGAAATGACTAAGGTAGAGTTATTGGGAAATGTATGCTCATTCACATGGAGAGAATGGGAAACAATTAAGAAACAAACCACACTCATTGCATCTGACCAGGATTCAAACCTCAGTCTCTACTACACTAGTGGGGCGCATTTGACCTTGCAACCACCGAAACGGGTCACTCCACTATTAAGTACATACATCGTGGTAAGCCTAATACTCATCCCAGTCACACCGTTATTTAACCTTCTGGCTTTTAGGTACTTCAAAGATTTCTACCAATTATCACTGTCAGATAGCGCTTCCCATCCAATTTACAATAGGTCATTCTGGGCCAGTCTAAGCCACACACCCACAAACAGAGGGTGATAGAGGGGACATTAATCCTAGATTAAGTGATTTTCTAATAGGGATGTGCTAAGTACACTTTTTCAATTCAAAGTGAAGTTGAATCAAATAAGATAAGATATTACCAAAGCCAAATCGAAGCTCGAATATTTAAAAAAAATGTTTGTTGTTGGAAAAAATATAATTTTTTACATAACATTGTAAAGTTAGCTATTAAATAGGTTTATAATTGACATAATATTATATTTCAAACATAATTAATATATTTCATCTGAAAATCATAAATTAAGTTGTCACAAAATTTAATTTAATCATTTTAGATTTTTTTTTAATGCTAACATTAATATGTGATGAAAATAACACCAACAATTAAAAAAAACAGACATAAATGTGTGTTAACTTTTAAAAAAAATTTGGCGGGGCTTTGTAATGATTGTCAAATTTTTAATTTTCTCTTTGAATTGAAGTCAAAGCGAACAAATATTTGAAGCAAAGTTGAAGTTTTTGAAGCTTTGCACTCCCTTACTTTTTTAATAAATAATAACATAAATAGGAAACAACTAAATTACAACTTTTGACAAAAAATGCATGATTTTAAATAAACACACTAGTTGCTTGTTCTTAACCATATGTACTCCTAGTTGTATTCACAATATTTACTTTTCAAAGAAAAGACACACTGATAAACCTTTATCCCTTCCCTTCAGAGCATTGAGCTATTTAATTTTTTAGAATAGATTTCTAGTGTTGTCACCGAGTCATTGTTATTGACATAGTGATTTTTTTAAGCAATTTTTTTATATTTTACTTGTCTTTTATGCTGAAATTTGATGCCAATCATGTAATAAAATCAATAGAAAACACATACATGTGTTAAATATTTAATAAAGTGATTTATACTTTACTTTTCTAAGACAGCAAAACTAAAATAACCTTAATATTTTAGCAAATACCAAGTGGGGCTAACGTTTAACTAGATTAGAGTGGGCCGATACCAGGGTGTACAGAAATTAAATTTATAATGGTGTGGGACTTCGTCTAAAGGGATTACCTTACTCAGGGAACGTTCATCAGTAGTCACGATTCGGGACCACCAGGTGTCATAGGACCTATAGAATTAGAAGGTAACACAGGTACATATAATAACAGACTAGTAAATTAAATAAATACTCAGACCTCTGTGATATTCAATATTTTATTGTATTGTGCCAGGGTGATTAACTTATTGAACATATACTACATAGTCATACTACAAACAGCAAATAAAAACACAACATAATAAAATTTTATTTTTTATATCTTGGAGACCATTGATCATTAATTACAAAGGTTTATTAAAGGGAGGTATTTAATGTACTTATTTTGAAAACAAGTCAAGTTTTACTTATATAAATTCATTTACAGTCTCCAAGATGGGTCTAAAAGAGACGCTTATAAAATTAAAATTGATTCTCTTTGTTCATTTATGAAAAGTTTGTTAATATGGGATTGTTAGCCCTTTTGATATATACGCCTTTCAATAACGGAGAAATGTTCACAAAGAATAGTTCTTTAATCACAAATGAATGTGAAACTCTCCACAAAAATTGATAAGTTAAAAATATGAAAATCTGTTTTTCTATTCTGCCATAATGGTCTAAGATAAGCCAAATAAAAATGCCTCCTGAAACTGTTGTTTATGTTGATAATACCTTGAAGGTTCACAGAAAAAATACACTTAGGACTTTCCAAAGTAGGTATGACCTTCATTGTAAGTGTTTCTTATCTTGGACACGAAGATTTAACCAGGATTTACATGAATTTTCACTCCCCGAGTTATTTAAATCACCATTATTTCAAACTAATTCTGTAGTAGTCCTTGATTGCATTTATGCACTATCTTCTCCAATTCAAAAAGTCATAGACACAATATTCACTAACTAACCTATTAATTTAGTTTACAAATGCCGAAAAGTTCTTTAAAATATCTTAAACATAAAAATATAATGCAATACTATTCACTAACCTATCTATAAATTTACATTTATAAATACTAAAATGTTCTTTAAAATATCTTAAACATAATAAAATATAGCCTATTATAATGTTTATATATTCATAGAACAAGAGAGATCATAAATAAATATCAAGTGTCACCAGAACTGACCCAACTCAATGTCTCTTAAATTGGTCGAGGTTTTATTCATATTGAAACAACTTTATGAATGCCTTGGAAATTACAAGACCATCCTGATCTCTTACAAAGCTTCACAATTCAACGCTCAGGCTATTTGGTAAAAAGAATTAAGTTAGTATGAATATTAAACCTTAAAACACAAAAATATTTAAAACCCATAGTTATTATTATATTTAAAGATAAAAAATCAAACCCTTAAAGTAAATAAAACCATGAAATAATTTCCCATGTCAGGTGAGTGACTTATACTGCTCTTGGCTGCATTTTGATGAAACAATCCATCTTTTATAACAGATTTTGTTTTTCTTTTACGATTTATATTGTGTAGAGCATGGGTTCTTAACCTATGGGTCATGGTGAAGTACACAGCAATGAGTCACTAAAACAGAACAAGCTAAAGAGGCACCTTGAAACTAAGCCTAGTGCTTTAGTTACTAAAGAACAGAGTTTTCTGGACTTTTTTTATTTCAATTTATTGCCTACTCGAATCTTTAGAGTGTAAACAAATACGAGTAAAACAGTCTAACAAATAAATAACAAACGTTTGTTCATAATCATAAAGATTTAAATGTTCAATCGGTCTACCTACTATGTTAACATATTAAGTAGACCAATTTAACATTTCGATCTTTATGAATACACTTTCACACTAAACAGAATACACGGTTCTTCATAATGTGAGGTATTTTAGTTTATTGTAAATCTTTATTGTGAGCAATGGAGTATTTTTCTGTTGCTGAAAAAATTGAAATGATTTCAATTTATGGTGAGTGTAAAAGAAAGGTTAATGATGTTATTCTCCTTGACACCGATAGTTTTCCTGAGAGAAATTCACCATCATGTAGATATTTTTGTCGTGTAGTTAAAGAATTTGTGGAAAATGGAAGTGTTCAAGCAAAGTAAAGGAGCCTCCGAGCAACTGTCACCAGTGAACATATTGAAATCACAGTCCTAGCCGCAGTAGTTCATAATTGTCATATAGGTTCTTGTGCGATTTCTAGTGATTTAAGCGTATAACCTGAACGGGTAGTAAGACGCGGTACTAAATATTATTATTATTATTATCTAGTGATTTAGAAATTTCCAAGAGTAGTGTGCCCAAAATATTGAAGCTTCATAAATTTCATCTTTACCACATGCCATTGCATCAAGAGCTTCATGGAGAAGATTTTCTTAAGGTGTTATTCTCTAATGATTCGAGCTTTATTAATATGGGGAAGTCAACCGACGCAACATACATTATTGGAGTACATAATGGTTGCACCAAGTTGAAAGACAGCATTTTTGGACTGTGAATGTTTGGTACAGATTTATTGTAAACAAATTCACTGGCCCATCTTTTATTAATGGTATATTGAAAGAAGAAAAATACAGAACCTTTCTATATCAAGGATTGCCATTGCTGCTAGAAGATTTAAGCTTACAAGAAAGGCAGAGTATGTGGTTTCAGCATGATGGTGCCGCTACCCATTATTCCAGAAGTGCATGACGACTATTGTATCAGAATTACAATGGCCGCTGAATTGGTAGAGGTGGTCAAATTAGTTGGCCTGCTAAATCACCAGATTTTTTCTCATGGGGCTACCTGAAAGAAAGAGTATACCATGAAGTACTGACAACTCCAGAAAACATGATGGAATGCATTGGAATTGTTTATAGAGATAATGTTCGAAAAACTCTATTAAATACAATTCTTTTACAAAGCGAATTGGAAAGTGTATCGAACTAGGTCATAATTCCAAACAATAATTGTTGTAATTTAACATTTAAACCCTTATGAGTGAATGGTTTTTTTTGTGAGACTATTTTGCTTGTATTTGTTTACACTCTAAAGATTCAAGTAGGCAATAAATTGAAATTAAAAAGTTCCAGAAACATTATACATATTTCTTTAATTCATCAAATATCATAAAAAATAGACCTCAGGTAAAAAAGTGTTTCAGACAAAAGTTGATGGTTTTTTGTTTTGTTTTTGTAGAATATGATTCTGCAATAAATAAAATACAAAGTCCCATTTGAAAAACAATTGTTGACCTTGAGATGACTTTGAAGATGTTCCCCAAAGAAAAAAATTAATGGCGTCATTTTGGCGGTGTCTTTAAACTAAGCAACTTTGTATGACACATTTTTTCTTAAATGTATTTTTTTTTTAAGATATTGTTTAGATTGTGACAACTTGAAAAAAACCACCCTCTATAATGATAGATAAAATTAATCACATTTATTTTATAAACTTAACTTTTTACAGATCCATTAAATTTAACCTGGATCAGTGGACTTGCAGAACAAATGTCAGGCTCATCCATTTTGTTTTGCTGATGATGATTTGAGTTTGAATTTTGGTGTTTTCCCTAGATAATTTCTAGCTCGCAAATGTGGGCACTTCCTTTAAATTCTACCTCCTTTATCCATATCTGATGAGCTATACACACATTAATCATGATAGTACTGGTGTAAGATATGATGAAACAAATATCACCAAAAATATTTTATTCTAAATAAGTAGAATTGCTTAAAATCCCTGTCCTTCTCTAAATTTACCAAATGTTCTCACACCAAACTTTTTGGCAAATTCTTGTTGTTTGGGAAATATATAAGTTTTTTTGTGCTTGGCAGCCCGTGGCAAACACAGTAGCCAATACAGTGACGACAACAGCATCAGCTCCTCAAGTAGTTCAGACAGTGGCTGCTGCCTCCCAGCAACAGCAACAGCAGCAACAACAACAGCAGCAGCAACAAGTGACAGCACAAGTAATACAGCTACAACAACAGCAGGCATCGGCCCCAGTTCAGCAGACTGGGGGAATACAGATCGTGCAGCAGATTGTCACTCCCAACGGCGAAATACAACAAATACCAGTCAGTACAAGGCATTATTTTTCAATATTATATTTTGATTCAGTTTGTCCCACTTGTTACACACTCTATTAACTAGAAGGACAAATTGTCTTAATTATCGCTTTCTGCAATATACGTTGCTGCATTTTTTTTAATTGGGAATGTTCTCAAAGTGTATATCATTAACAAATATCAAGATACTCGAGTAAATGTTTCAGTTGAGTAATTAAGGTGTTTAACAATGAGGAGGCCCAGTGGCTAAATTATTTTATAATAATGGAAATAGATAAAAGTAAAGAAAAAAATAAACTAATAAAATGCAAATTTAATGGTGAAAGACCACCAAGCGAAAGAGTAAAAATGTGGGATCCATTTTACAAAGGTGATATCTTATCTTTCCTCTCCCATAGTAAAAGTAATCACACACACATATTTAAACATACACAGAACAATATTTTGGCGTTATTGCGACCGGGAGTAAGCTATGGAACAAGTGACAAGGGAATTTACTAGCAATATTTTAAAGCAACAATATGAACGGTTTATTCAAAACAATAACAATAGAGCAGAAAACTTTACATGGCCTCATTAATCAAACTGAGATATGTTGAAAACCAAACAAATAGATAATGTAACGTTGAATTTAGTACAATAAATAAAAAAATATTAATATCCATCAGGATAATACATAAAGACTAAATAAGAGCCTAATGGGCACCTTCAAAATGTTACCAAAGTGTATTTTTCATACCAAAGAATAAAGACTTCAAAAAGCAACTTTACATGTTAACTTGCTATAAGAAACTTTAAATTACGTGACAGTTTGGCTAACAGACTTTAGTCAAACTCCCCCGGGACTATCTGATCCTGACACAATATTAGGAAATGAAAACAATAACCCTAATAGTTAATAATAATGAAAATAGCATATTAGAAGCAAACCATAGGAAAAGATTAGAAAATATACTAAAGTTAATTAATTTGTAACATTACATTACGTTACAATCAGACAAAAAAGAGAAAAGATATGTTACACAAACACTAAACTACTCAATTTTGAATTTAAAAAGAACCTGTTAAAACATTGGGGTAAAGCTAACATTGCTGAAGTATTACTATATTTGTGTTTAAATGTGTGTGGGGCCATAGGTGTCGCTAGCTCTTATATATTGGGGGCATCGGTTTTTACCAAGTTCATACCCAGTTTTTGGACAGAAGGTGTGAGGAATAAAAAGGTTGAGGAAGGGAGGGGTGTTACTTTCAGTGGCTTGTGTTGAAGACCCCAAATGGAGTTGTCTTTATTTATTTATTTTTTTATTAAATATTTTATGAAGCATTTTAAAGTGTTCTAACTAGACATTAATGAGGAACAAACACATATATTATTTTATTTTATACACTGTTTCTTTTATATTAGTGGTTCCCAACATGGGGGCATTGATAAATTTGAAAATAATGTTAAAACCATATCAAAATTGAAATTATTTATTTAAATTCCTTTTTCAAAGTAGTTAAATCAATTAGTTCTTGCAGTATTGAGAATACTGCCTACCATTTGTAATAAATTCGCTGATCAGCCAAAAGTGTGGATGAACTTGTTTATTTTAAAACTCACAAGCCTCAGATTCACCCCCCAGCTCTCTTCTTTATCCTTCCCCTAAGCTAGAGGTTTTCTAACTTTTTTGCACTAATATTGTGAACATCCAATAATGATGGTTAACTTTTACAACTATAAAAGTATACAACAAACGGAAAATCTCACAGGTCCTGGCTTCACTGATGACATAACGTCCTTTATTCATATTCGGAAGAAAAAAATGGCAATCCTAATTATGGATGCTATTTTATAGTGTGAAAAATAAACAAAGAAAATTATAAAGTTGGCCCATGGAGCTTGAGATAACTGGCTGAGCTTAAGGGCTCAGCAAAGCACAGTTTAAAAAATGTTACTCTAAGCTACTGTTGTGGTTATGTGCAATACCACCAAATCTTCAACTCTGACTTTCATAAAAACTAAACAGTTATGTTGACTTGAAGTGAAAAGTTATTTGTGGTATGCTCTGCCAAACCTAAAACCCAATATTCAAGTAATAGTGAAAACAAAACAGTGCCAACCATCATGATAATCTTGTCATTTTTTTCTACTAATATCCTGCCAGTATTTCATTCATTTTTGTACAAAATAGGTGAATAGAAAGCTTTTTTTTCTTCTTATAAATCTCCCAAAAAATATGAGAGGGGAAGGCAATGGGAATTTGACTATCTACCAAACTGAAAAAGGTTGGAAACCACTGTTTATATCGATGCCCTCCATAAGGTCTTCTTGCACATGACAAACTGCAAAGTGATTTAAGTCATCTTTGTGTCATACTTCATATTAAGTAGGTTTTTAGTTTACAAAGTGAATTTTAAATTATCTTTGATACCTGATTGGTTGAACCTATCCACACCACTTGATGCAGTGTCAATTTTTTGTTGTTGTAGTACTGGTACTCCTGTCTGTAATATGCTTCATCAGATGGACATACAAATGCTTGAGCTGGACCAGAATATCTCTTTGGTAACCTCTGATCTCTTGAACAACATTTGACTGTAGATCATAGCCGTCTACCTTTGCTATGCAAAGTGTGAATAATCTTGAAAACTGCTAATCACTTCTTAAAGCCCCGATGCTTTTTTAAACAACATTAACGGATTTTACTAACTCAGAAATTGTTTTATTTAGAGCTTGCAGTCAGTCAGTCCTTTGTTCAAAATTTCAGGCTGAGCTATTATTATTTCTTTACTCAACAAAAAGCTCAGACATGTTGTTCACTCTCAAAATTATGTAATAAACCACTAGCTTATGCATGATTGTTTTCACTCAAATCGTTGAGATTTTTCAATATCAACTCATATTCGTCAACTATTTCTTACATCTGAGACTTTATGTACACTCACCAGGTTGGGTAAAGCAGCTTTTATTTAAATTTAAACTTTATACAAGTTTTCCACTTGTTCATTTCTATCTTATTCTTGTATATGGACAAATTTGTTTTTTGCCCTCATTGATTGGCTAAACATAGGGCAGCAAAGACTGGAACCAATTACTGAAAATATTGAGGAACCATAAAGGGTATAACTCCTTACTGGAAAATAGAGGGGTTGGCAAGCAAGGTTTTTTTTACGTCCATTACTGTTCCCTGTGGCTCGGGTCACTTTTTTATTCAATCCATATTTTTCCCCCACAGGCTTGCTGGGCCTGTCGTAACTTCAATAAACTACAGGTGGTTTTGTTTAATGATTCTTGGAACATGGAAAGTAAAGTGTCAATCATTGTTAACTAAGAACTCAAGCTGCAAAATATATCATATTATTAATAACAAGAATATGTTTTACAAGCATTTTTTATATTGAAATTGACTTATTTACATTCCCATTGTGAGAATTACTTTTCCCAAAATTTAGTACTTTATTAAAAGTACCCTATCCAAGCAGATTATTGGGCGGGATGGGACGTGTTCACACTGTCACCCCGATAATGACTTAGTGTGTGATTACTCCTAAAGAATACAGAAGGAAGGAAGATGTCACCTTTTTTGCATTGGGTTATTCCCACACTTTTTATATTTCCCTAGGTGGGTTTTCTTCATTAAATTTACACGTTAGTTTTTTTTTATCAATTTCCATTTTTATAAAACTGAGTAACTAAACAACACATTTCATCTTTATTACATAAGAATAATACAACAAGTTGCACAGGAAATGTGTTTTTATAACTTCACAATATCTTTACTATAACAACCACTAGAACAACCAATTTTTACACAATATGGGGTTGGCGTTTTTTATGTTTCAAATGAAGAGCAGTTAAACTCCTCCTAAAGTAAACATATTTCTTGAGAAAAAAAAAGCCTTTTATTGGAACATCTGGGTGAGTGGTTAACATTTCTGATTCTGGGCTCAGAAGAGCAGGGTTTAGGCCCCCCCTCAATACCTCTTTACATTATTCATATTGCTCATTTAAGTTAAATAGTTTAAATTTATTTTAATCATAGAGTATCAATTTATAAAACCATAGTATTACCCTTAATTAACATTAATATTGATCAATGTCTATATTTCATGTCAAAGAATTTGTCAAAGCTTATATTACGTTCTTATTTAGATCCAATTGACTCAGCAGCAGCTACAAATGATTCGAATGCAAATGCAAGGTGGGACAAATCAACCAATAAATCATCCAGACTGCGCCAATCCAAGCGATACAGCAGACAAGCGCACAACCTCAAATCATACAGGTACAAGTATAGTAAGAAACCATAGTTAAGCTAGAAATATTTTCAACATACCATTTTTAAACACAAAAATCAGAGTATGAATAAAGCATTTGCATGATTTAACATATATTAATAGTTAATAATAAAGTCAAAGTGCTAGTGTGCGCCAACATTACACTGATCATCTGGATTTATTAATTCCATTGACCCACAACTACACTTACCCTCTGTGTAATCAAAGTGGAGTGTAAGGATTAACACGGAGAAAGGGGTATAAGGTAACCTACCAAATTACTGTTGCACTTGAAATCTGTCATCTAAACCTTATAGCTGCAACGCGAATTATCTCTGATCGCATCAGATTTATCATCACCCCATTGCATAGAGTAAAATATTGAACATGATTCAGCAGTTTCAATTAATGCATTCATTAATATAAACACTTGAGTCAAAAATGAGAATTATAAGAAACGTACTTGGTAAAAAGACTATTGGTTAATTAGTTGTTACACTTCTGAATCAATTAAGTCAATTAACATACAAGTAATGAAAAAGAAAAAAGGGAGGTTTAATAAAAGGGGAGATCGTTAAAACATAAAAAGTATATGAAGTCAATTACCAATATGAATTGATGAAATTAATAAATAATTAATTATTCACCTAAGTGCCACTTATTAGAAATTGATCAATAGCAACTTTAATTAAAAATAGGAAAAACCAGTAATTGAACAAGATACCTAAAAAATGGAATTATCAGAATTATATCAAAAATAAAAATTGTAAATAGTTATTGACAAACTAGAGTTTTTAACACAAATAGCAATTAATAAAGTATCAGTTTGCTAAAATTTAGGAAACGGTCAACAAAGGCAAAAATGCAGTATAAACAAATTTACTAATTAA
>CABFOW010001559.1:43127-97741 GCA_902141385.1 Timema californicum
CAAACTGCCGGACCCCACTATTCAAACTGAACCCAAACAAATATCAGGTTCCTTTCCCTGCAACCGCACCCCCTGCAAAACCTGCACAATACATAAACCAACAAATTCATTCTCCAGCAACATAACTAAAATAAGTTATCCTATAAAGGCCACCATATTTGTGATCCTGAAAACCTCATCTACCAACTGGAATGCAACCAGTGTCAAGCACAGTACATTGGTCTCACAACAGAAACACTAAGAAAGAGAATGAATGGTCAATGATTACATTCAATATAACATTATTCATAGTGCTGCTATCTATACAGTGATGTCATAACTGAAAAACAGTCAACCTTACAGTTCAACCAAAAGCATCAGTCTACTCTCCTGACCTGATGAAGCTGTCTGTGACAGTGAAAGCTTGTCCTTAAAAATGTGTTTATGTGTTTTTTAGTGTTATATCTAAACAATTTTTACTCCAGTATAATCTAGGTAAGTGTGCTGGCTATCCCTTCTAATTTAAACCATGATTTAGCCTAGTGCTCTATACCACATAACCTGTCATACCAATAGTTAATTAGTAAATTTGTTTATACTGCATTTTTGCCTAGACAGGAAACATTTTAGCATAAATAACAAACTTCTACACATTTCTTAATTTTTAAAACCCGTAAAATGAAGTATGTTTCCGACAGTTTAAAATTGTTATTAGAGTAAAAATGTAATCAAAAATCAATCTTGTACTATAAAAACTCTCTTGGTACATTTTGGCATTTTTTTAGCACACACATTTAATGCAACCAGATTTGAGCAATTGGTACTATGATTTTGTTGACAGGATTTGCAACTGAAGTAATGCAAAACATATATAGTTAGTTTACTAAACCGATTAATTTGATAACCATGTTGTGTTGCTCTATTAATTATTAATTTACTATACATCTCTTGAAAATCCTGGCCCTACAATATTTACAGAAACACATTAGTCTTCATGATTTCACTGCCACAATAAGAGCCACCAGGAAGAGAGTTAATGTCTCTTGTTGCTTATTGACAACAGTTAAATATTCACGCATTGCTCTTGTTTAAGCTGTACTACAGAAATAACAGCATTTGGACTAGTAATGCAATTATAAAAAAGGCCCCAATGAAATCAGTCCACAATTGAGTCATAACGGTCGAGCCGCCATCTTTTGGTGATAATAATGCCAACTTCTGCAGATAGAGGGTGACATATGGTAGGCACAATTAACCCTCCGGTCGTTAATCTCGATTTTCGAGACTACAGCCACTACTTTTTCATTCAAGTAGCTCCTCATTTGTCCTCATGAGGCCGAGTGCCAGACCCATTGGTAAATTTAAACAAGAGCAGTAAATAAACATTAGACAGGTATCCATGCATACCATCCAAAAACAACATCAACACTATAAGAGTCCAGTCGGCCACTATGTTTATCATCTGCCTGGGAAGTTTGTTGTAGTGACAGTTATAGATAAATATTTGTAAATATATTATATGTTCTAATACTGTTTAAAGACCTGTGAACCTTCAAAAAGTTAAGATTGGCTCATATCTCTTCACTTTAACTAGAGATTTTCAATAGTTCAAATTGGAATAGGATCAGGCTCATCTCAAACTGCTGTAATGAACCCTCTATTACACTGAATAGCCAGGGAATAAATGAAAATACACATGTTGAAAATGTAAAACATATTTTTTAAATCTATTATAAAAAGGTTGATTAGAATTATTTTTTTTAAACTACCAAGTGCTCTCATTTTTATTTTATTTTTACTTGTATTTGTTTTACCCATTTAACTACACATTGCATCTATCATCTGTACTTTTGTATTTATGTGAGTTTTTTTTTCTGTGCAGACTGTAAACCTAACAGCAGAGGATCCACTTGGTGGCACACCAGGCTCCCAGATGTAAAATAACTATCCCTGAAATATTATGTAATATATATGTATATATATATTTTTTGTAAATACTAACATGATGCAACTGTTGCAATAAATAATCCCTTTAAAAAAGTGTTAGCATTTCTTACATTTCAGGTATAATAAATATATATCGTTAAATAAAAATGCTAGAAATGTTGAAAATAAAGTACATTTAAAAAGACTTCAATATTGTTATACCACAACTAAGTTAGTGCCACTGAAACCAACTTCCTGTTCACTCAACTATGTTCTCAGGAAGATACCATGTGGCATTGAAATATTGAGTTTGTAGAGGTGTTTTAAGTTATTTTTTTAACTTCTATTCATACTTCAATTTCACGATCCTATCATATTTATTTAACGTTTGACCCTTTACATCCTTACAACGAGTTGAGCACATGATAATAGTGGACTGCCAGTGTGTTGAACAAGATGTTTAGATGCGAACACCACTCAATCATATGTTGGGTGTTTTTCCTCATCCTATACACACTTAAGATTATATGATTTTTTTGCTTTGCAATATAAGAAATTTCAAAAATCGGGCAACAGCTAACCTGCTAGTTTCTAGACTGTTGAGGATGGGGAGGAATCTCGCTCTGGTGAACTAGGGGTGGTCTTTCCTAAATGGTTTCCACTCTCCATCCATGCAAATGCAAGTTTACTTCCTCTATATTCAACCTTCCCAATTCCTAACCCATTAGCTTCATTAGTACTTAGGGAACGGGTAGTAAGACGCGGTGCTAAATATAAGTATTTGAGTGAACGTGGGGACAAAAGCTTAAGTGAAAGTAATTGAAAGGAATAAAATGGATTCAGATAATGATTCGAATAATAATAGAGTTGGATCAACTCCACTATTTTACAAACATGAATTTCCAATTTGTCTCCAAATCTTGGAAAAAATTATTAACATTATTTCTTATAATCCTTTCATTATAACATTAATACATTAAGTATTAATGTTGTATAGCTAGGGGGAGATATTTAATATTAAAGGTGTTTAATAATACATTTATTGTAATAGTAACACAATACAAAAAAGGTGTAAAGAAGTGGAGCAAACTATAATGTTTAAAGTAAAGCTTAAGTCATACAGACTATAGTCATTAGAGAACTGCGTGCTATAATAATACTTTATACTTATTTCATTAGTCAGAAACAATATTGTGACTTCCAAAAGTCTAAAGTGAGTAAACAGTGGAAATCACCCCAGTCACATGCTCCTCTCAGAATTGTTGATTGCACCATTTGTTCTGCGTTGCTAGAAGCTTCCACTGGTAAACAGGGAAGGTATATAAACCCCGGACATCCATTAGGCGGGGCTCTTCTTGTAATAATTGTCATACTGTACGTATGTAGAAGCATTGTCTGGATCTTTCTTTAAGTTCACCACGAACTTGTAATTTGCTTTTGTTATTCTTAAAAGTTAAGGACACTAGTCTTCTCACTTAAACATCAGAGTATTTCTTCGAGACCTGAGGTTCCTATCAAGGATTTAGAGAGGAAACGAACCCAAAACTTCCAAGCTCGACTTCCCAAACCTGAGGGATACGACAGTACGGAAAATTCTATGGTGTCAGATGTGGGGTCTTGACACTTAACTCGAAGAAAAGTAGTAGTTCGATAACGGTTGCACATAAAGAAGAAATCCAGGGACGGCGCATCTCGAAGAGAGCCACCCAACTCCAATCTCAAGAAGAAAGGTGCTGGGAAGAGGCGGCGGTCGCAGCAGGACGACCCAAGTGCCAGAGACTCCAGCAAAGGACAAGGTGCACGAGGTCAAGAAGTCCAAGAGGTTCCGGGACTCCAACTTCCGATAGGATTGGCGTCTGGCTGTACCCAGGACTCCGAGGGAAAAGAATGAGGTACGAGAGTTCAAGAGGTTCCGGGGCTCCAACTTCCGATAGGATTGGCGCCTGGCAGTACCCGAAGGTGTACCAGGAATTCCGGTAGAGGACGAGGTACGAGAGTTCAAGAGGTTCCGGGGGCTCCAACATCCGATAGGATTGGTGTCCGACTGTACCCAGATTCAACGAGGAGACGAGAAGGGGACTAAGAAGAAAGTGTGGTAAGTGTTACCCAATCCCTATATTCTGTCTGCCTAGAAGTGTTAAAGTGTGTTATTGTTATTATTAAAATTGGTTGCATTATAAGAGGTCGTAGATACCTAGAGATTTAAAATGGCCCAAGAAAGTAATTTTGTAAAGTGATTTTTGTCCTATCAGCGAAGCTCTAAAACTTATCCCAGAGTCATTCAATGGAGATAAGAGAAAACTTAGGGAATTTGTGGAAAATGTAGAAGCGGCATTTGATTTGGTAAATCCCGTGAGTCATCCAAAATTATTGGTTAGAACGGCTACCGATACGTGGGAAGATGTTAGGGACGTGTTAGAGGAGAATTATGCAATTAGGAGGACATTGGACTTTTACGCTTGTTGTATGTTCAATGCCAGACAAAGCAATATAGAGCCGATAGCGTCATGGGGAAGTCGTGTTGACACTATGCAAACAGACTTCAAGGAAGCTGCCAGTAGAGTATGTTCACAGGACGAACAAAAGGGAGCATTAGCGTTGGTTCAACATCTAGCGAAAGCATGCTTCATACAGGGACTATCAAACGAAAGAATTCAAACAATAGTAAGGAGTAGGAATACAGACGTAAGTATCTTAGGATCAGCAGTAGAAATTGCGTTAGAAGAGGAGAGTAACATAATATCTCAAAGAGAAAAAGGTACCAGAGAGATTAAACCATTTAGGATGGCTAATAATAGGACGGAAATAAGGTGTGCCAATTGTCATAGAACAGGACACCGTACAGAACGCTGTTATCTGAGGAAACAGATAAAGCAAGAAGTAAAACGTGAGCCAAGAGAGGTTCACATGGGTTCAAGAGGAGTTAGCTACCTTTGTGGGAGGGTATGCTACCTTTGTGGGGAACCAGGTCATTTTCAGCAGGATTGCCCGAGGAGTAGGAGTTGGAAAAAGAGAAGGAAATTTTCAAATAGTCCTATGCAGAGGCAGGGAAACTTTTAGGGAGGTCAGGTAGGCAACCAGCCGTGTCCTCCAGTCCAAGAAGGGACAGTTGCGGTAAAGCAATGGAGAAAGTGAATTGTGGTGGGGTGGAACCAGGCGTAGTTCAACCACCAAATCTTTGCATCGTGGGGATAAATACAGTAGAAACGCGAACAGAAGGAAAAACACACTATTTAATTGACCCAGGATCAGAAATAAGTCTGATAAGGAAAAGCTGTTTAGTAGGTCATTTTCTGAATAAAGTAAACACTAAGGAAGCAGCTAGCGTTTCTGGCATTACAAACAATGTAATCTGGACGCAAGGGAAAGTCACCTTGCATTTGAGAATAGGTAAAGATGTATATGTGCATCAATGTCATGTAGCGGAAAACCTCCGTTATGAAGGGATATTAGGTAGAGATTTTTGGAGAAAATTTCATGCCGTAATTAATTATCAGCAAAACGAGGTCAAATTAGGTCAGCAGATACTGCCTATGTTAGATAAGAATCTAAGTGTAACAGATAAAGTGTACATACCACCTCAAAGTGAAAAAATAGTTGAATTAGTTGTTGAGGGAGAAGGATTAGGCGTAGTTCCTAAAGGTTCTCTAGCACCAGGAGTGTACTTGGTGGAAGCTCTCACAAATGATAGAAATGGAGTGTGCATGAGTAGCGTGTTAAATGCAACAGAAAATGCTGTTGAAATTGAATTACCTAAAGTGAAACTAGAAAGGGTAGACTTTGTGGAAGAATCATGTTTTATAGAGGGAAAACCAGAAATAAGAGACAGAATAAAGAAATTAGCCGATAGACTAAGGCTGGGACATTTAAATACAGAGGAAAGAAAAAGCATTGAGAAAATTTGCTATGATTATAGTGATATATTCTATCTAAAAGGGGATAGTATAAGAGGAACGACGGTCATCGAACACACGATACCGTTTAGTAAAGATACACACCCGATAAATCAGAAACAGTATAGGATTCCAGAAGTTCATAAACAAGAGGTTGAAGGTCAAGTTGAACAAATGTTGAAAGATGATATCATTCAATCAAGCACAAGTCCTTGGAACAGTCCAATACTTGTTATTCCAAAGAAAATAGATGCCTCAGGAGAGAAGAAGTGGCGAGTAGTTGTTGACTTCAGGAAGCTTAATGAGATAACGATAGGTGACGCATTCCCTATCCCAAACATCGCGGACATATTAGACCAATTAGGCAAAGCAAAATATTTATCTACTTTAGATATGGTTTCAGCATACAATCAGTGTCCACTAAAAAGTGAAGACCAAGCGAAGACGGCTTTTAGTACTCAAACAGGACATTACGAATTTAAAAGATTATGTTTTGGATTAAAAGGGGCACCAGCGACATTTCAGAGGTTAATGAATACTGTATTAACAGGTCTGCAAGGAATAAAATGTTTGATTTATTTAGATGATGTTGTTGTATTTGGTGAAAGTTTACAAATACATAATGGAAGACTGATATAAGTATTTAATAGGTACAGGCAACATGGATTGAAACTAAAACCAGATAAATGTGAATTTTTACTTAGGGAAGTTACTTACTTAGGACACGTAGTTACAACAGAAGGAGTTATGCCCGATCCAAAGAATGTTGAGAAGATATTAAATTATCCTACACCAACTACGAGTAAGCGACTAAAAGGATTTATAGGTATATGCAGTTACTACAGGAAATTTATAAAGGATTTTAGTCAGATTGGTAAACCATTATATCAAATTTTAAAGAAAGGGGTAGAATTTGAATGGACCGAGAAAAAAGAGAGGTCTTTCAATCAATTTAAAGAAATTTTGACTACGAATCCAATATTACAATTTCCAAATTTTAAGAAACCGTTCATATTAACTACAGATGCTAGTCAGGAAGCGTTAGGGGCAGTTTTGTCTCAAGGAGAGATAGGAAAGGATTTGCCAGTTGCATTTGGGAGTCGAACCCTGAACAAGGCAGAACAAAATTATTCGACAACTGAAAGAGAGTTGTTAGTCATTATTTGGGCAGTAAAGTATTATAGACCTTATCTTTATGGAAGGAAATTTACAATAGTCACTGATCATAAACCATTAACATGGATATTTAGCGTGAAAGATCCGAGTTCTAGATTACTCAGATGGAGACTAAAACTAGAAGAGTAAGATTATCGAGTTATTTATAGAAAAGGAAGTTTATTTAGTCATGCAGATGGACTAAGTAGAAGTTATGAAGTGACAGAGATTCAAACTCAAACCTCAGATGAAGGATGCCAGACGGAAGAAGAGACTTCCAATGAACAAGTAAGTGAGGATAGAAAAATCAGTATCTTAAAGAGGTTTCATGATGAACCATTGGGAGGTCATCAGGGTATGAATAGAACATACCAAAGGATTAAATTGTATTATAAATGGCCACAAATGAAAAAGGACATTGAAGAATATATTAAGAAGTGTGAGATATGTCAAAAGGATAAAATCACACAAAGGAAAACAAAGATGCCTTTAGAGTTAACTACCACCCCTGAAGTAGTTTTTGAAAAATTATGTTTAGATATTGTAGGACCAGTAACAGAAACCATCGAAGGTCATAGATATGTGTTGACATGTCAAGATGAATTATCGAAGTATACTATTGCGATACCCATGGAACAACAAGATGCGAATACAGTAGGTAGAAACTTTGTTGAGCACATTGTTTTAAAGTTCGGAATACCACAATCCATATTAACAAATCAAGGTTCAAATTTTATGAGTGAGATGTTCGCTAATATTTGCAAAATGCTAAAAATAAAGAAACTTCAAACTACTAGTTATCATCCACAAACCAATGGAGCGCTAGAAAGGTGCCATAGAACAATAGTGGAGTATCTACGTCATTATATAGCGACAGATCAACAAGATTGGCATAAATGGTTACCTTATGCCACTTTTGCGTATAACACAACGCCTCATAGTGTGACAGGTTATACACCACATGAAATATTATTCGGTAGGAAAGCGAATATTCCAGGAATTTTTAAAGAAAGACCAGAAGGAAATTTATATACATATGACAACTATGTCAAAGAGTTAAAAGAGAAATTACAAGTAAGCAACGAAATAGCTAGGCAAAATTGAATGCAGGCTAAAGAGCAAAATAAACATCATTATGATAAAACATGTAATGTACCAACATTTGAAATAGTAGATTCAGTGCTGTTATTCGATGAATCACTAAGAAAAGGCAGATCGAATAAGTTAACATCACAATAGGTAGGTCCATATAAGATAATTAAAGTAGACAGAGTAAACTGTACAATCAAGCTAAAGAAAAATAGAACCCTAAAAGTTCATGCAAATAGGTTGAAGCTATTTTTCTGATTACGATAAGACAGTGGGTGTTATTAGCTCTGGGAAATAATAGATTGTAGATGAATAAGGAATAGCAGTGGCAGAATAGTTGCAGGAAAAGGGGAAGGCGTGAAACCCCTATAAACGCGCTGAAAAAATAAAAATAATAATAATACTGAGTATGAGGGCCTCTAATAATTTAACAGGTACGTTTTCTTTAAATAAAAATTTAAATAGAGGTTGATTTTTTATATAGGTGATAAACCTATTTTTAAAGTCGTGTATAGGAGACACGCAGGGAGTTATGCATATAATATTGTAAAAAGATATATATTAAACTCGGGAGTATTTTAAATATTTAAATATAATGAAAGTTGAACATATGTTCCATTGTTATAGGAAGATGGAAGTGTTATTCATTGTAAAAATGTTCCTAATCGTCAATATGTGTACGAGTCTCGACGTGAGAGTCGAGAAGATAGGAGAATCACCCGGCCTATACTATGAACGACGCGGCGAAGCACAGTTATTCAACACCGAGTGGAGGTTGCTTACGTATGTAAATTTATCACAAATAGAAGAAAATTATGAAAAGATTAATGAATATTCTAGGATGAAACGTAGGCTATATAACCTAAATAACGAAACTTTGAAGAATAAAACTCAATGTACATCAAAGATTAAGGATAGTATTCAGTCGATTAAAGAAATAGAAACTAATACAATTTTAATCAAACAGATTACTCAAGGAGATCCAACTATGCGCAAAAAACGAAGCATATTTCCTTTAAATATTATAGGGCAAACTAAAACATTAGAAGACGAGAGGGCACAATTTTTAAAATTATCAAAAGAACAAATGCTTGTGGTAAGATCCACTTTGCAAACAATTAATCAAACAATTAGAGATACAGCCACTAAAGAGAAAATATTATGTGAGGGATTAGATAAACTTAAAATACAAATAAATGAAAGGGACGGTAGAATAAAACAAAAATGTAATATTATGACATTAAAAATAGCCCTAAATGAACATATTTTCAATTTAGATAGAGCTATAAGAGAGGTAAAACAACAATATGAAATTTTGATTGATGCCATTTTGAATGCACAGAAGGGCATTCTGCAACCTCACATAATCACACCTAATCAAATTATAGATTATTTTAGGCAAACGCAGACAAATTTACCTCAAGAATTATCCTTACCCTTCCCTTAGAGTGTGTCATATGGTCACAAACTATTGAACATTTTAAGATTAGAAGTGTATGTAAATGCAAATGTATTAACCTACATAATTGTATTACCTTTGACCGATCATTATAAATATATTGTGTATAAAGTTTTACCATTACCTGTAAGACTTACTAACTCAACAAATAAGTTAATTTTTGTACAACCAGAAAAAGAAATCTTATTGGTAGAAATGAGTAAATTGTATTATGCAAAAATTAGTCAATATAATTTTGACCAGTGTAAACAAATTGAAAATGAATGGTACATTTGTAAACAGTCATTTCCATGACAATACCTAAGGATTGTGATAAGAAAATGGTAGAATTAGAAAGACCCTTATGGATACCATTAAAACATAATGAATGGATTTTTTGCGTGCCAAATGTAGAAAAATTAACTGTATTATGTGAAGGTCAAGAACCTTACGACATTACCTTAGATGGTACTGGAAAGTTAAAATTTAACTCAATGTAAAGGTTATGGATCCAATATATTGCTACAAACGTAATCTTTGCTTACAAGTAATGAAACTAATAGAGATGTTATACCTTCAATTAATTTAGAAAATGATTGTTGTTTAATGAAAGGTGAACTATTAAATTTAAATAAATTAGAGTTAGACTTACCTTTGGTACATGTAGTCAACCAGGTATACGACTTACGTTACGCAAGTCATAAAATGGGTGAAGTAGAAAAGATGATACAGGAGGAAGAATGGAAAATAAACCATTCAGTTAAAATATCAAAATGGTCTATATTTACCTATGTAATGATGTCTGTAATAAGTTTAATAGTAATTTTAATAATATGTAAATGTTGTTGTGGTAACTTCAATATTTGTAAAAGATGGTGGACAGATGATGATTGCTGTAAGAATTTAATTTGTTTTAAATCAATGATTGTGAATAATATTCAAGGTTCAAGTGAAAGTGTTTATCCACCCACCCTTACAAGATCTCAGAGAAGATCTAGAGTTGATTTAAGTTCAAAAGGGGAGAGTTTAGAATTACAACCTATAAGGGAATCACCCCTAAAAGAAAGATTTTGGAAGAGAAGGTAAACACGAAAACAAAATAACTTGGAGTTATATTGTTTTCTTATCCCAAGGGGGGATGTGTCGTATAGCTAGGGGGAGATATTTAATATTAAAGGTGTTTAATAATACATTTATTGTAATAGTAACACAATACAAAAAAGGTGTAAAGAAGTGGAGCAAACTATAATGTTTAAAGTAAAGCTTAAGTCATACAGACTATAGTCATTAGAGAACTGCGTGCTATAATAATACTTTCTACTTATTTCATTAGTCAGAAACAATATTGTGACTTCCAAAAGTCTAAAGTGAGTAAACAGTGGAAATCACCCCAGTCACATGCTCCTCTCAGAATTGTTAATTGCACCATTTGTTCTGCGTTGCTAGAAGCTTCCACTTGTAAACAGGGAAGGTATATAAACCCCGGACATCCATTAGGCGGGGCTCTTCTTGTAATAATTGTCATACTGAACGTATGTAGAAGCATTGTCTGGATCTTTCTTTAAGTTCACCACGAACTTGTAATTTGCTTTTGTTATTAATAAAAGTTAAGGACACTAGTCTTCTCTCTTAAACATCAGAGTATTTCTTCGAGACCTGAGGTTCCTATCAAGTATTTAGAGAGGAAACGAACCCAAAACTTCCAAGCTCAACTTCCCAAACCTGAGGGATACGACATTAAATTACTGGTTTGTAGGGGTGTGTGAATAGGATTATTTATCGAATCGAATATCAAGATTTCTAATGAATACTGGGTAGTACAAATCAAATAGTAGATGTTCCTACATTTTTGATACAAATAATTTAGACTGGTAAATTCCTATTAGAAATGTGATTTTTTTATATTAAAGTATGCAAAATGAAAAACATTACTTCAAAACATTATTATTTGAGCTGGCATTAATAAAAGATAGACTGACTTCAAAACAAAATTTCCGAAAATTTAGAGGAACTTTTGATCCAGTTTTTTTAGACAACAGGTTTCACCTAGATCAAATTTTTTTAAATTTTATGAGTTTTTGAAAGGAATTTAAATTTAAAATTTACATTTAGAATGTTTAACTGGTCAGTGTAGAGATTATATTTCTTTAAATTAAAACATTATTATTATTATTATTAGAAAGGGTAAAATAATGGGGTGATTAATAAACATAAATGTGAATGTGAGGAATGCCAGGTCTCCACCGTGGTTCGGATTCCACGTTAAACTGTAGGTCCTTCATTTCATCTCACAATCACCCTACCATTACACATTAGCATAAGTGCGTATAACCCGAACGGGTAGTAAGACGCGGTGCTAATAATAATAATAATAATAAACATAAAATAATGTTATATTTTGATTCTTTCATAGTTTCTATTATTTCAAAGTGTAGTTCTCATTTTCTAATATGCAAGGCCTACTTTTTTGTGTGTGATGATTAGTATTCAACCCAAAGTTTGGTTGGATCGTAAACAATTCCACTGTCAGCTGAAAGCTTATGCAGCACTGAAAAGGCTTACTAGGTAAATTAGGAGTGTGGTAAGTTTCCTGTTGCTTTCCTCACTGAGCCAGAAGGTAATATCGCACATCAGTCTACCAAGCCACCAAATGACCACACAAGAAACATCTTCACTCCATCTATCACAGGGATTGAATGTTATTACTAGTCTCGCTCATACCTCTGCCACTTCCAGATTATACAACCATAAATTTAATAAAATAACAACAGTAATTAATAATAAATATAGTTCTTGACCCTCTTTAAATGTTCTCTAGGCTTGACACACCCCTTAAATGTTTTCTGGGTCTAAAACCTTTTAAATAAACCATTTAGGAAAAACACAACACCAATACATCCAACCAGGATCCATACCCTGATCTTTTCGTCATCGGCACACTAGTCTATTGCGAGAATGACACCTAGACCATTCAATTACCTTAAACAGGTTTCATTGAAGGAACTTCCTTTTGAATTAGTCAACGCATTTGATGCCAAAAGAAAAGTTGAAAACTATATTGTGTATTTGTACAAAATGGTTTCATTTATTTGTTGTATTATATTCTACATTTTTTTATCGCCACATCTTACTACCAATTTGGCTAGTACCCATTCTTCAACATTAAAGAAATTTTAACTACCCGCTTCGCTGGCCGTGTTGTTTAACGTGCTAATCTCGGGCAGGTTTTAACAATGTGGTTTTCCACTCTCCCTTTGTGCAAATGTGGGTGCATTTACTCTAAATTAAGACTCCCTAATCCCTAACCCATTAGTATAATTAGTGCATAGGCGTATAACCTGAATAGGTAATAAGACCCAGCGCTAAAAATAACAAATTAATCTGGTTATTTTGTGTAAAAAAGATGTATAGCTTGGTTAAGTGTTGTCATTTCAAACGTTGAAAAAAACACTTCATTGGCCGATTGGTCTCGTGTTAGACTGGCTTACTGGTGACGAGGAAATAGGGGTTTAAATTCCGGTCAGGTCTATTGAGAGTAGGTTTTTCCTTAATCATTTCCCACTTTCCTTCCATGCAAATGCGGGTAAACTACTTATAAAATGCTTCCTTCCTCATCTGTACCTCATTGGAGTAACAAGATACAGTGATATATACACATATATATATATATATATATGTTTTTTTTTCAAACGCTAAAAATTAAAATATATACAAAGTTCAACATTCTCTTTTTTGTGTCTGAATGGTCTGCAAAGTGGCAATAGTGCTCGAGATATTCTGTAATAGGGTTGTTGTTGCCTATTGTGAGAGGACACCATTCTTCTGAGAAATAGGTAGTGGATGGCACATAGGGTAGATTAGTAAATACAAGTTTTCTGACTGTTCCCCAGGCTAAAATTTAAAGTGTTCGAGTGAAAGGCATTTAACTCCCATCTTAAAAGTGAGTTTAACTGTATTTTCAAAATAACTTACAATGACAAAGTATTTGAAGTTGTACCAAACTTCTTAAACACAAATTTAAGGTATCCCTATGGTTCTTAGTCATGACAAGGAAGCATAGTGTGAATATTTTATTAGGTATTTACTTAATTAACTATTAAATTAAATTGCATATAACTTTTTTTAATTGCATTTATTTCCATCCAGGAAAATATTCCTTCCACCATAGTAAATGTATTTTTGGAACAAATTTCAAACCCTTCAGCACTTATGGTAATAACAATTCACTATACATTTAAATACAAAATGTACACAAATTTTATTTACACATGGTTTTGTACAAAATAAATACTCTTGTCAATATATACAATAAAAATACAATTTAAGAATACATACACTATGAGTAGATATACAAAGATTTGAAAATAATACATTAATTGTTACCTAAAGTTAGACCTTCCCAAGAAAAGATAACTTTTTGTTTTGTTTATGTACTATATAGTTTTATGAATCCTGCCTTAATATTATAAAGTAATTGCTATTCATTCAAGGGATTCCATTTAATCTAGGGTGACCATTCGTCCCGGATTTGAGCACATTGTCCTGCATTTGTAAAAGCCTGATTTTGGAAATTGTACTGTTTTTAATAGACAAGATTTTGTTTATTAAAATGTTTTGTCATTGCATGTAAAATATATGCTTATATTTTATACCCTATCTAGATGATTTTGATTTTTGATTTCAAAGGATCTTCCTTAGTTATTTGATTACTTATTGTGATATTTACTGTAATGATTTTTGGCTCGAAATGGCATAAATAGGAAATGATCATCCTAATATAGTTTGTAACATTTTAGGATCTCAGGGACATAACAATTACTGGATTCCAAGATTCATAGACCTAATCAAAGAACTTACCAAAAAATGCCACCTAACACCAAGTATTAGACACGTATAACAATTACTTTTTCATATTTCTATGAGAATCAACACTGAAAATAAAAATCCGATTCTAACTATTTTATACTGTACAATAATTTTTATTAATTCTCTATTTTTAAAATATATTAAAAACTAAAGAGTAGTAGTATCTAAGTTTAGCCAAAATGTAGTTCTTAAATGGGAGTGTTTTAAAAATCAGTACAGGCCATATTAATTAGTTTAAAAATTTTATAAATGAAATTAGATTCAAATATGTTCAGTCTCTCACACATTCCTAAAAAATACAGTATATATTAATTAGTGACACTTTGTCTATATAGGAGAGAATTGTGTAAGGACAATTTGTCTAAGCAAGAAATTAAATGTCAGAAAACTTCCGGCATTAAATTAGAAGTAAAGATGAATCAAATCCAATTTTTCTATCCAAATAATTTTACCCACAAACCCCTGCTCTTGAACTCAAATTTGAATCTTAGAAAACATGATAAGATTAATGGGTTAACTTTTCTACATTTGAATGATGTTTTTACACACATACATTTTTTTACTCACATTTGAATTTTAATGAATTTACAAGCCGAATTAATTTTTTGGAATATAGTTGTTGGTATGATTTATTATTATCTTGGGTTAAACCATTAGTCACTAGTATGCATCATAATAGCTTTAAAATAATTTCAAAAATTAATTTAATTTAATGTTAAATATTTGAAGGACTCATCCATAGTTGTAAGGTAAATAAAACATTCAATGCATACAAACATGGTTGGTATTATACAAACAGAAGATTACTCTAAATACAATAATGCAATAAAGTTTGAAAAAAAGAGAGAGGGAAATCAAAATTTAAAATCAAGTATATTTGTGCCCAGTTTGGTTACATGAGAGTGGGGGAAGAAAGACTCCCAAATCATCATCATCAACTGTTTCCAGCCTGTGGCCAGGACAGTTTAGTAAAATGCCTCCATCTTCCTCCTTTAAGCTGAACACTTTTTGTTATTTGCACCTCCCATATTTTTCTTGAACTCCCTTGCGGAAGAATCCCAAGATGTTTAAAAGAGTATGTGAGAAAGCAAGACCAGTAGGGCAACAGAAGAGATGGAAAAACACAGGAAGGATATCCTCGTGAAAGGAGGAAAATAGAATCAAACATAGCATGTTCTGAGCCCTTTATACCCATTACCCAAATATATGGATTTATGTTGTTTCCACACCAATAGCTAAAGGGCCTGCAGAGATCCCCTATCTTTGGAGGGGAGGCCCTACTGTGTGCACGCTTATGGGATAGAACCTAAGAGAAGAAGAAAACGGTATGGAGATTCTTCTTGCTTTACTACCATGTAACACTCCTTATAATAAAAAAACATTTTTGGATTTAGCTGAAAAATTGAAGACGGGTGCTTTAAGGAAGATAAATCATAGCATGTATCCGATATTTGGATGGGGGGGACAGAAAGGGGCGCTTAGAGAGATAAGTAAATCTTATTTTTATACTAAAATATGGCAATATTTATTTCAAGTTTATTTAATTTTATTCTAGCTGTTTAACTTTCTAATAAAGTATGTGTTTATTCTTCATATAAATGGTCAACATTAATATAAGATTCTCTTTTCAAGTATATTAACTTAAAATCTTGTAATTTAGTTTTTTGTAGTTTAAGAAAAATTGAGTGAGTTCACATTTCCTTGACAACATCGTGGTTACCGATTTGAACTCTCGTCACTTTCTTCTTGTATTTGGCCACACAGGACCACCGTATCAATTCGCTCACAAAGGACAATGCATGTATTGAAATAGAGAATATATTTGATTTGAGACTAAGAAATCTGCAGAAAAAGTAACACTGAAAATTAATAATCCTGTCATTGTTCAACCTCATAGTGGAGTAATGTTTTTTTAAATAATTTTGGGGATAAAAAAAGATTTATAGTAAAATAAATCTAGAAGAAATGTAGTGTTTGGGATGGAAGTAAACACGACCTCTCGCTAAAGAAAACATAGGATCATCTAGGATAGGATCTAGAAAAAGTTATAAATGACATGTTGTCCAGTCCAGCCCAGCCAATAAGTCAATAAATAATCCAAGAGTGGTTCTGCACATTAATTTTCTAATTAAAGATATTTACAAAGAAAATAGCCACCTTTGCCCCAGTTAGCCGACAAATTTATTAGGTTTGGTTCCATGAACTTGATTAATTGTTCATTCAATAAACCTCATGCCCTGCAAACACAATGATGAAATTCCCTCGTAGCACTGTTGCCCCTAAATAAAGAGGTACAAGTAGTTTTCACACCTCCACTATTATTTTTCAAAGGTTTTACCTTTAAGGATGTGGTTATGTTAATACCTATTGAGGATGTCAATACTTTGATACTGTGTATTATTACAAGTGTGGAGTTCACATAACAGCTACATCCTTCAACAGTAAAGTTATTAAATTGGAATACTATTCCCTGCTCATTATAATTGTTAAACAAATAATTTGGTATATCAACTACAAGGCAAATAAGATTATGCAGAATATATAGGCCTTACTACAGGAGCTCTCCGACAGAGAATGAACAATCATGGTTTTGACACAAACCACGAAGAACCAGACAAGCTTGTACCCATCCATGCTGGTACCAACAACCAGGACTTTCAAACCTGCTACACCACCAAAATATTAAGAACATTTCCAAAACAGTGTGACAGTTCTCAACTCAAGACAGTGAAAACTGACCAATGGATTACCACAAGGACTCAAGAGAAGATAGTTTTTCTTTCTAAAAGATTGACCTTTTTGAATTATTATTTTTCCCTTTTTTTAATATAATATATGTATATTGTTTTTATTTTTGTTACTATCACCTTCTTTCCAATTAAGTATTACATATTTTTATCTAACTTATATTACTTATATATAATAACCACAACCAAAGTTTTGAGAAATTTATCTTTACTTCTTTAACAGTTGGTACAGTGTTTTTTCTAACAGTTTATTTTTTAATTCAAAATGGAGTAATTCAGTGTTTGTGTAAGATGTATTCTCTCTCCTCTTTTTGTTTGATAAAGGCAACAATGCAAAAATACTAATCAATTTGTGTTCAAATGTGTTTTTGACTCTTTTTATTATAGAAGAAATAAGAAAAGATTATGTCACCTTTGTGCATTGGATTCTTTCCACATTTTTCCTCTTTCCCTAAGTGGGTTTTCTTAGTTAAATTTACACTTATTATTTTATTTTCCCTTTGTCTTTATTTTCATCAATCTCCAATATTATAAAATTATTTTAAAATGAGGTGGCCCAATAGTTAAACATAATATAAAAAAAATTATGAGAATTTATATAATCCTCATGGTTTTTGATATCTTAATTCTTAGCTCTTACTGAAATGACAATATTCAGAATATGGAAATTAATTATTCGTTCTGAACCTTATTAATTATTTTATAGTTTCATTTTAGTAACAGAAAATTGTAGATATACTCAACAAGAACTTGGTGATCCTGAACAAATAAAACCAGGGTTTAAGAATTATTTTTGCTAATAATACCTTTTAGTGTTTTTTTTTAAAGCTATCACAGTACAGTATATAAAAACATATTTTTGATGCAAAGTTGGATGAAAAGAAAAGTATTGATGTTGTGATTGTTGAGAGAATGGACTTAATAATCAAAAAATAAAGGTTAAAATTTAAGAATCTAAATCATGGCATTCTAATATCTAATTTTATATATATAAAAAATCATTATTAATATAGTAGGCCTAGTGTTTATGTTCAAAATGTTGAGTCAAAAGATCAAGCATAGGTACGTCTCAAAACTTTTTTTCTTTGCTTGAGCTATGATAAAATTGCTTTTGAAAGATTGTAAGCCCAAAAATAATAGTTATAATTCAAACACTGGCAATGAAAGCCTTCAAAACATATATAACATTGCATCTAAATTTAAAGATCATTTTAGTGAAATGATTTTGAAAAGAATACTGTCAAATTTGATAACTATTGTCAAAAAGGAAAACTTTTCTTAAAGTGTAATTAAAGTTTCATAATCCCTATTATGGTTTACAAATTTGATAAGGTATGTAATTTTTAAGCTTAAGATCATTCACAAATACTTTACAACACTAAATAGTTTACATTATATTTATAATTTAATTTTTTTTTAAATACATACTTAGGCTTTAATACTACTTGGTTCTTTTGATAGATTTGCTTGGTTAGAAGTGCTATTTATAACATCCATTACATATTGACTTCTCTTACTTTCACTAAAAAATTAATAGTGAAAATTTAGTATTCCTAGTGGGATACAAAAATAGCTTTGGCACTGTTATCAAAACACAAATGTTGCTAAGTTTTATAACACTTCTATACATTACAAATTCACAGCACAATATTTCACAAAGATTCAATACTCTTAACGACTCTGTAACGTTTTACTTTAAGCTACCAACATAAAAGTATCAAATAGTGCAGTGTTACAACCACATGGTTGGGAGATCTTTGGTGGGGTAAAGTAGGACATTTGCTTCAACAAAGATTGCAAATAATTTTAAAACCTGGGTCTCTAATTTTGAAATGTCTGCGTAGCAAAAACTGATATTCCATTTGCTTCTTACAATATATTGTTTGTCTGTCAAGTATAGTAACACTAAAAAGATGGATTTGATTGAACTATACACTCAACAAAATGGTTTGTTTGTTTACAAACTGAAAAGCTTTGACCTAATGTATCATTGTCACTAACATTCAACTTGGTTCACGTGTTGGTATAGCAGCCTAATGAGTCAAAAATTATAGGTTAGTTTCTAAACAGTCCATTTTATTTTGTCTAACAGAAAAAAAATGCTTACTTATAAATTCATAAAAGGGTAAATCCATTTGAAATCAACCAATAGTTTGGACCTTCACATCTCTGAACAAGATAATTTTTGAAACATTGGTTCTATTTATTAAATGGATGAAGAATATGAAATTTCAATATATTTTTTTACATTCCGTTTTTGAGTTAATGGCTTTCAAAGTTTTGGAATTTGCGTGATTTTGGCTGCATTATAGAATCTTCAAATGGCTCTATCTCAAAAACTATAGGACCTAGAAAGGTGGAATGTGTACTATTCTCTTTAGGATTTTACAAGCTTTAATATGATATGCAACTTGACCATATTTAACAATTTAATTTTTTTCCTTAAGAATTTAAAAAAGTATTTTTGTTATATCTCAAAATAGAAATTTTTAATTTTTTTCTAAAAAAAATATTCTATTTATAATCCTTTTGGGAGAACATGTACCAAATTTGAAGATGGGATGATGATGGGATCACGTTGTAATAAATAGTTAAATATAGCAGTAACCACGGCAAATTTACCCAGAATGAGGTGTATTGCGTTGATACCCTGAGTATTTATGAACCCCTGCAGTACCATAAACAAATTAAATGGGAAAATTGTTTCTACTCATTTAAGTTATTGCTCTTATAAGTTAACCCTAAAACATTAAAAAAACAAAATAATGTTTAGGTTTTTTTAATAGGGCCCATTAAAAAATTCAAAACTTATCAAAAACCTTATTATGAGGTTGAGCTTAGAATTAAATTTATGAATGATATTACATAGGCTACTTACTGTAAAAGAAATTACTGCTCCTCAACAATGAATCTCAAAAGTCATTTCAAATGAATAAATAAGATGATAAGACAAGCCCTGGGGAAAGTGAGTCATACAAACATGCAGCAACCTGAACACAGCCATTGTTTTACTGCGACTGCCAGACAAACAACATCTATGTACTTTATTGGCTTGGTTTCTCAGTATTATTTCTTATTGAAGTGACTTATTTCAGTGGCTTTTCTTATTTTAGTTTATGGACATGTAATTAAGACCTAGGCTACAATAATATTTTTTGGCGTTCTATTTTAATCATTGTTTATTGCATTATTAGTCCTATTAGTACTGTTTCCTGCTGTTTATTTGTGAAGGGAAGATGGAAAGAAATTGGGCAATGTTTTGTTGCAACCCATTTAAGAAAAAAATCACACTGGGTCAAGAAAAAAAGATCTTAGAAATGTGACTAGTTGGATGATATACTTAAATTACAATATGATAAAAGACATGAAAATTTGTTCAGGTTGTAGAGTCCAACTATCAAAAGAAAAGCTGTCAAATCTGTTGACTAATGAAAAGATAAAACCACCAGAAAATAATGAAACTGGAATTGTAAAACCTGGTACTAGTAGGTCTGAAGATCACTGAATTTATGAATGTTGATGAAGGTTTCCAACTTCTGAATGCTTCTCTAACTTTAATAGCTGAGTTGCCAGTGGTAAAAATAAATAAATGCAACAGTTCAAAAAAGTATTGCCATGAAAAGGTTGACAGAATAAAATGTAAGAAAAACTGCATATTGAGCTTATTAACTACAAACCTATATGTAAGTATGGTTTTTTTTGCACTTTTGACATAGCATACCTCATTCTGGGTGAATTTGCCACGTACCGCTGTATGAAACTTTTTATTACAACATGATCCCATTGTCATTCCATCTTCAAATTTGGTATATATGCTCCCAAAAGGTGTATAAAAAGAATATATTTTTTTACAAAAATATTAAAAATTTCAATTTTGAGATTAAAATTTATATAAATATATATTTTTTAATTAAAAAACAAGTTGCACGTCATATTAAAGATTGTAAAATCCTGAAGAAAATGGTACAAATTACACCTCTCTAAGCCTTATAGTTTTTGAGATAGAGCCATTTGAAAATTTTAAAATGCGGCCAAAATCATGCAAATTCCAAAACTTTGAAAGCCAATAACTCAAAAAAGAAATGTTAAAAAAAATTGAGATTTCATATTTTTCGTCCTTTCAGTAGATAGAACCAATTTTCCAAAAATCAACCAAATTTGAAACATTCAAGTTCCAGAATTATTTTTAATTGGTTGATTTCAAACGGATTTCCCCAAAATGTATTATTACAAATGTTTTATTTTTAAACATCTTTTTTATAATCATATGTGAGAGCTAAGCCTACATAGACCACTACATTATAACTTTTTTTAAAGAGTTAATCAAAAACTGTACATTAACTTTGAAATTTTGTATGTACGTGATTATCTAAAAATATATCAATGAGTTTTTATAACATAAAGAATATTATTATCTAAACAGACCCAAATGATCTAACAATTATAGGGTATTAAACACTTTATAGACCTATCTATTATATTGATGTAAAATATATATAAGTGGAAATTAGCACAATTCTATTAAACTATTGTAATTGACAATTATTTTTTGTAGTACAGATACATAATTTATTATTAATTAGCTTGTAATAAAATGAGCCATTATATGACAGACACGTAACTCACTTAGAAGCAGTGTATTATATTTAAGTTGTCATAAAAAGTACAACTTTAAATAAATCAATATAGCCCAATAAACCATTTTACTAGGTGCACTAAAACTATAATAGTGTTTCCTTTTGATTCAATATAATGTCCAATTGCAAGCTTCAAATCCACTGGCTTAATTCTTTGAAACCTCAACAATTTTCCAGTGTTGTATGATTGAAAACTCTGTCACTGGCAAATAATGAACTTCTATAATATATCAACTTGTAGTACAATAGAAACGTTTCAAAATTAACTTTTTTTTTTTCAAGTTTTCAGAAATGTGTCAAAATTAGAGATCCAGGTTTAAAATTTGGTATTTAAAAGCTATACGCCCAAACACATAAAAAGTGCCTCTAAAATTACAGATTGGGACAAAATATAGAAATTATAGCTTTTATATCTTAGGGACATTCAAGTATTATGTAAGCACTTTAGAGTAGCAGAGGGGTTTGAGCTTCGATTATTTGTGCTGACAAAGGGGTAAGAGGTCAGAACAATGCTTACATAAGACAGAGAGAGGCAAGAATGGTGCAGTGACCTATCCACACTATAATAGAAAGTGTCAAGATGTGGATTCAAGGACCTTGGTTATCAGTTTAAAAATGGTTTAAAGTATTTTATAACTATAATAATTCATGTATTCACTAATAATACTATTTTTGATTTTAGTTGTTTTACAATAAACTTTAATCAATGTTACAACAAAATTTATTGTGAATATTTCACACAATTAATTCAAACCTTTAGTGTTAATAATTGCCAGAAATTAATAAATTGCATAAATAATAATGGTTATTCCTAAGGAAAAGTACAAAAAAAAGTTGACAAATATAATGTAAGGCGGGGAGAGTAAAATGTTCACTTATTTTTGCTTACAAAGGGAACCAGGGGGTCCAAAATGGCCAAAAAGGTGCTTATATAATACTTGAATGTCCACTTATAGACCCCTTCTTAGAGAAAATTTCTGGATGCAACATTGAAGTAATACAAATTTTGAAGAACCTATTGTTTAGTATATTTAAGAAATATTATTATTCCTTTAAAAAAAACAGTAATAGTCTATTTTCAAGAAAATCATCTATTTAATAACTTGCTTCTTTTATCTATAGGCATTTAAAGTTGTTAATTTATGCTGACACTAATAATTATTGAATAATAAAGACAATAAAAAACAATGTGAATGCTAACTTAGTCTTTCTTAGTAATGCTTATCAAGAAAACCAGAAAACTTTCAAACCGTTACTTATAGTTATCTTACATGAATGAAAGGTGTAAGCCTAGATTATTTAATAAATACACACACACAACACACATAATTGTATAAACATGTTAGTCAATAAAATCTAAACATCCAAAGGTTTACACATTGATATGATAAACACATTATTGGTCCCATCAAAAGCTACAGTAGTTTACATACAACAAATCCAAATTGAATGTATAATTGGTTTTGGAAAGCAAAATCCTCTTTGGTGCACATGTATGATGAATCATTTTTGTATCAAGTAATTTATATTGGTAAATATTTTAGGCAATTCCTACTTTTGTAGGATATGGTGATACAATAAAAGCTCTCATTATATATATTTTAAAACATGAAAACAAACGGCAAAAGATACAGGAAGTGAATTATAAAGGAACATAATTAGAGTGATGACATGATTAATATTTAATTTTAAATACTTGTTTGAGTATCATAACATTTATGGTTTCACCTTTATATTATATTCAAAACATATCACAAAAGCATCTGTACTTATAAGTGGAATATAAAATCAGTGATTTTTATTATTTAATAATTAATCTTAATTTCAATGGTCATCTAAACATTTTATATTATCTATCATCGTTAATATTAATTCATTTTAAAACTGTTAATTATAAAGCCTACTGGTATAGTGAATTTGTAGTTGTGAAATACTAATTCAATTATTTGTATTAAAATTGGGAAAAATTACACACTGATAAGGGAGGGTGGATAGAAACATATAAAAGGGATGAACACAACATAGTTTTTACAGTGAAAAGAAGAACACAGTTCACACTTTACATTGCTGCCATTGGACAAAGAGGCAATAACCCAATTACCTTTAGATTAGTTTGTGAAATTGAGTGGAGCTAAGAATAAAATAATTATAGACATAGTACCAGAACTGGTAGAACTTTGGAACCAATCCCTAATCTTTTTTATCATTTAGCACCATGTCTTACTAACCATTCGGGTTATACGCTTTAAGTACGAATTACGCTAATGGCTTAGGAATTATTACGGTTGAATTGGAGGAAGTGAACCCGCATTTGCGTGGGGGAGAGTGGAAAACCATTTAGGAAAAACCACCCCCAGTTTACCTGACCGAGATTCGAACCTCGATCTCCCCGTCCTCAGCAGTCGAGCTCAACACAACTAGCGTGTTAGCCAACTACGCCACCGAGGCGGGTAAAAATCCCTAATCCAAACAAAAACAAATAACTATCTATTAAATTCATTAATAAAATATATAACTATAGTTGGGTCAAATCTGCTATTTTTTTCAAATAAAATAATTTTATATTTCAATCCTGAATTTGAATTTAATCTCAGATCTGAATCATTTTACCTCTTACTCTTGAATCTCAGAATTAAATAATTTTCATCTATAAATCCCGAATCTCAGGTTTGAATCATTGTACCTGTAAATCCCAAATCTCAGATTTGAATCGATTTACGTATAAATCCTGAATCTCAGATTTGAATCATTTTATCTTCTCTCAAGTCTAAATTATTTTAACTATGAATGCTGAGCAATGAATTTAAATCTTGAAAAAAATCAAACACATGAGGCAAAATTTGAATTTTAAATAAACATCTTAATAGCTCTCAACACCCGTTTCGGTGGCCGCATGGGTCAAGGCGCTACTCTCGCATTAGACTAGCCTACCAAAGACTGAGAGATCAAGGTTTAAATCTCCGTCGGGTGTACTGAGGGTGGTTTTTCCAAGATTGTGCTCCACTCCCCTTCCATGCAACTGGGAGCACACTTCCTTTAAATATAAACTTCCTCATACATCACTAAAACCATTAGCATACTTAGTACATAAGCGTATAGCTCGAATGGATAGTTAGATGTGGTGCTAAAATAATAATAATAGTCAGAGTGATGATAGTTTTTCAATCGTCTAGTTATGAATATTTGGTAGTTTTCAAGATTTGGAAGACCAGTCCCTAGTTATAACACTTTATAATTCCAATATTAAGAACATTTTAGCTTGAGATTACACATTCACAAAAATAAGAAATGAGCAATATGTTTATAGGTAAGTTAATGAGTTATGATTAGTTATCAGGAGTGGCGACATGTGACCTTATAGAAAGTGTTACCAGATATCTAAAACAGAAAACATCCCCCCACCCCCTCGTTTTCACCAAAATTTTAATTTCCATATTATTTTCCTTGGTAAATATAAAGAAAACAACACAACAACTTACTTGTGTCAAAACATAAATAATGTAGAGTGGTAATTGTTTGCCAATCAAGGTATAAAAAATATTCTCAAATACATTTTAGGAGATGGAAATTAATACCTACTGAGAGAAAGTTGATTTTAAAGGTGTACAAAGCTTCAGAAAACTATGACTTTGCTTAAAATATTTATCAGATTTGACTTTGATTCGAAAAAAAATCCTTCATCAACAAAATTAATATAAAGCTTTGCCAATAAGAATATTAAACAGCAAAAATAAAAATAAAAGTTAAATATTTGTAATTTTGTTTCATTATGTATAGTAAAAATTAATCTTCACTTGTCAAAAATATATAATAAATGAATTGCAAGATGTAATAATTATTGTAGTTTTATTTATTAGCTTAGCCCAAAACATGTTTAAAATTCTGGCAATAAAAGGTTGTCAACAATTTTTAGTGTCTAATGCTATATCACCATCATGAACGTTCCCAGCCTGTGGTCAGGTATGTTTATTAAAATGCCTCCATCTACCTCTGTCCCTAATGCTTGCTCTCTCTCTCTCTCTCTTTACTTATATATATATATATATATATATTAAATAAAACTATAAACTAAAAACTATAACTATATATATAAATTAAATAAAACTATAAAAAGTAATATTCATTATTCATTTGGCTTTGGGAATATTTCAAACAGCTCATTTTGGCTTTGTTTTGAATTTAAAAAAAATTGACTCAGCAGATGGCTAATGGATTAAAATCAACCCTATAATTTTGTCCCTAATAAACGATAATAATGTTAAAGATGTCAGAGCTCACATTACTCTAGACATCTATTAGAGAAAAATAAAACCATATCTAGAAGGCACTGGATTTCTATGACATCTGTTGGACATTCATAGAACTACTACAAAACAATATTATTGTATTGAAATAACACAGTGATGATGTATGTCAGTGGACGGACATATGCCACGAGTCACGCTCGTCAAAGTCCCTGTTGTACTGTAAATCTGTGGTCAGTAGCACTTGTCAATGTCAGCGAATGGTTTATTTAATACCAGCTCACATAATAATGTTTGGCAGTAATTTTGTTCATTTTGCATACTTAATTAAATATAAGATAACATTTTTAATAGGAATTTACTAATTTAAATTATTTTTATCAAAAATGTAAGAAGAATCTACTATTTGATTTGTACTATTCGGTATTCATTCGAAATGTTAATATTCGATTCAATAAATAATCCTATTCGCACACCCCTGATAACAATATATGGTAAATTTGTAATTTTAATTTTATACTTTTTTATTCTTTAGGAGCAATAATTGTAATTTGGATTGACAAATTTATTTATATAAACATTCACAATGTCAAAAAAGCTTCACATGAAGTAATTTGTATTGGACCATTATACTGCAGTAAATTTAATATACTTTAGCCATTTCTGAAGGAGTCAGGCAGTAGAAAAATAGTGCAGTCTGAGTCAAAGGCTTGGCTTACATACTCCCCAACCCTGATGCAAACTCAAGGGTTTTTCATTCGAGTCACACGAGCTTCTAAGAAAGTTCCTGAGTATCAAGTCAAAGTTCTATAAATGATAATAATTAAATTCAACTATGTTAATAGTGTGTAACCCAAATAGGTAATAAGACATATTTCTAAAAAAACTAGGGCCTATGTAAATATAAATTTATTATTTATAAAACTACAAAAATACTTTGAAATAACAAGAGTATTAGTATCTTAATATGTAAATAAAAAAGGTTTTTTTTAGAAATTAAACATGTATTTTAATTTATAGTAAATAACGAGATTGATTGCTCAATAAAATTGTGATAGTAGCAGAAAAATTAATCATGATTTTATTTGTTACTATTAAGTACAATGCTTAGTCTCCATTATCCTATTAAAAGCCTGGGCTTGAAAGATCCAGTACACTCATATCCATATCAGCCACACAATGTAGCCACATTCAAGAACAATACAATACCCCATTTCTTCTAACGCATCTGAATGAACACTGCTAAATGTCACACATGTGCAGTCCAGAATTTTCAACAAGGGTGTCTTAAACTCAATTTATGAAAACACTTTCTACAAATTTCATTTAGAGATTGATAAGTTTAAGTCAAGAGGATATTCTTATTATGTGAAAAATATTATTTGCTTTATTTTTTAACTGTTACAACTGGTAGCATTGGATACTAGTACACCTCACCACTGGTTAGCAAATCTTAAACAATTGTTCTAATATTGACACTATTTGTATGTCAAGACAAACACATGGTTACATTGAAATAATGTTTAAGGCATTTCTTTAACACATTGATGCACTTAATAATATAAAAAATAAAGTAATATATATCCTAAAATTTAATAAAACCTCATTTTTAAGTGATTTAGACTAATTTGAAGAAACACCTTTTTTTTTGGACTTTTTCCATTGTCTGGTAAAAATTAATGGACAATGAAATAAAATAGACAGTAAGCAAAAGAGGTATACAGCAAGGACCTTGCCAAAAATGATTAATACAATAGTACCAATAAGCATATGATGAAAATTATATAAAAGGTAGTGAAATAATCTAAGATATTATACTTTCTTGTAATATTTGTTTCCAGCACCAAGAAAAAAAACACCTTTTAATACAACTTATTTATATTAGACCAAAACAATAAATATTGCAAAACATGTTAAAAAAACACATAAATGTGTTGTGCATATAATAACTAAGATTTTTAAATATATTTACAACTTCAATTAATAGCAAAGAAATATTATTACTTTAATATAACCAAACCATACAAAATGAGTGGGACATAAATGTTAAATGAGAGCCATTAAAATAGAGGAAGTTAAAGATAAAATGAAACCACAACTTTTACTAAACTATTATTATCTTTACAATTTAAGGCTCTTTGGTGGTAAGACATGTTTTGAGATAATAGGTTTATAGCAGTCTTATAGATATGTGAGATTTATAGATTCGAGACACAGTAAAATAATTATATTTTGGTTTGAAAATGAAACATGAACAGTTATCACACACATATTTTATTAATATGTTTTAGTTTTTTTCTCCTTCTACTTTTGGGAAATTGTATTACTAGTTTCACAATTCCTTCGTTAGAATTATTCTGTACCAAGGGATGTGACAGGAACGATCAGATTGCTATAATATGCAATATTATTTAAAAAAATTCTTAACCTGTTATTAACTACTGTTAACTAAAAGACAATTAAGTAATCTAAAATATAAGTTATTGATTAAATTGTACAGTAGGGGTTTGCAAAGCTTCGATAATATTGATATCAATTCAAATTTTATATTATTATTATTATGCGAAAACTCGAATCAAACCATACTAGAAAAAAAATCGCCAAGGTCTTGAACCATCGCAAATCCCGTAATGTGCTTAAAATATGTAGATATATTTTTAATAGCAATTCTTGTGAAGTAAGGTAAATCTTTATTAGTTATTAACATATTGACTGGAAAAAATGCCACACTTTTTTGCCAATAATAACATTTATAAAACTTGCGTATACCCTATCATACATAGCAAATGTGTAACTTTGAGGACTGTGAAGATATGTAGTGAAGTATGACAAGGTGAACATATTGATTACATTTAAACAGGATAACTTGTGGGGACTAAGATATAAATATAATCTTATGTTAATTTACTATGCAAACTATTTTTATTCAATATCATAATTTTAGCATATTTAACTAGGATATGATTTGATTCAATGATTATTTGAAATTTGGGAATATTTACTTCAGTTCAAACAAAAAAACCTGATTTGCATATGTCTGTCGTACTGTGAATGATCGTGAAACACAGAACCGAATAAATCTGTGCCCTTAAAATGTTAGTCAAGCTTTTTTTATTCACAATTTATACTGGGGCGGTAAGTAAGAATTACCCTAGCCGTGAAGTAATCTCTAAACCTAATATTAACAAAAATGCCAAGAGAGAAAGATGCACAATTTTGACATGAAATGACACCTTAGTATTATTGATGTTAAGTTACTAGCTTTAAGGTGGGTTCAAAACTGTTGGAACTGAAAGAGGTAATATTTTTAAAGTGAGTGATGACTCATTAATATTCTGTGAGAGATGCCAAACAATAATTAGGATTCCTCGGATGGATGTTATGGCTATTCTGGGTTTTTGTGAAGGACAATTTCATAAAATATTTTTCTTTCTTCTGAAAATAGCTCATGATGCCTAAGTTTGACACAAAACACTAGTAGCCATAAATACTGATTATTTAGTTCATAAACAAAATTATTAGTATTTGAGACCTTTCCGATGGTAAACAACAAATTAATTGTGCCCAATCCAGTTTATCAGCAAATAAATGTAAATCTTTTGACTTCATCAAGATTAAAACCAATATCTCTAAGATTTTAGCCATGACCTCAAATAAAAAACTGTTTAAACACCACGCAAGATGTACTAAATACAATATATCCCTTAAATATCTACAATAAAGATCAAAGGATCTGCTCTATCAGTGGATAATCCATGTTGGGAAAATAGCAATTTAAACAATATAAAGATCAAACCTTTTTTCAAAATAAAATAATCAAAAACCTTTTGATGATGTCTCTTAAGAAAAAAATAAAATTGATTCCCAGGATTTAAAGCTATAAAATCCTTATTCCAACTGCTTAAAATACTAGTCCTAAGGTACTGGGTCAGTTTAATAAAATGCCTGTATATTCTTCTATTGTTTCATCACCCTTCCTCCTTTAATTTCTTCCATTATGTTCCTCTCACTTGAACACTTTCCTGTTATCTGCTAATCCCATCTCTTTCTTGGTCTCCCTTGTGATATTTTTCCTACATACTTTATTTCCATCATTCTCTTTGGCATTCTCACCTTCTCATTCCTCATTATATACCCATACTATCTCAGTCTTGCTTTCTCTAATATCTCATGTAGTCCCGCCACTCCCACTCTTTCCCGGATAACTTCATTCCTTATGACAGCTATAATGCTCCTCACAAACTTCATTCTCATGGCCTCCACTTTCCTAGTCTCTCTTACATTCAATGTCCATGTTTCTGCTGCATATGAGACAATGGGTACAAAGTACGCCCTGTGCAACACTTCCTTACACTTCAAATACACTTCTCTTCTCCATTGCAGATCTCCTACACACCTATATAACTCTCCCTGCTGTGTTCTTCTCATTAAATCCTATCTATTTCCACCTTTTACCTCAATCACACTTTGAAGATATTTTATGTTCTGTGCTTTTCTCAGCTCTACTCCAGCCAATTTTATAGCTTTACTAGGCCTTAACCTCTTACTTGTAATTACCATCACATGTGACTTTATAGCTTTACTAGGCCTTATTCCTTCCTTGTCATTACCATCACTTCACGCTTTGCTATGCTAGATTTCATTCCACATTTTTTTCACTTTCTCATTCCATTCTTGTAAAAGTTCCTGTACTTCGTTTTCCTTCTCCCCCCATACAATAAAGTCATCAGCAAACATCAAGGCTTTCATTCTTTTCTACTTGAATTTTCCTGCCACTTTGTTCGTGACCATTTCTATTACCATTAAAAACAGTAATGGTGAGAGGGTACTCCCCTGCTTCACTCAATTTTTTATTTGGAGCCACTCCATCCTTCCAATCTCTGTCTTTACACAACTCCTGTTATCCTCATACATGCTTTTCACTCACATTACAACCCCTCTTTCCCTTCGGCCTCATCCATCGCTTTCCAAACTTTATTTCTATCCACCCTATCATATGCCTTCTTCCCAACCATAAATACCATTACCAAGTATTTGCCAAATTCATACCGTCTTGCCATTAGCTGTTGTATGGCAAAGATAAAGTCTATTGTAGACCTCTGTTTCTTTAATCTATACTATTCCTCTCTCCACCTTCCTTTAGTTATACTTCTTATTCCTTTTTCCATCCTTTTCTAATATATTTTTGTAGAGTGGCACATCAGCATTATTCCTCTATGATTTGTTCACCTCTCTCTGGCTCCTTTATTGAAAATAGGTATTTTAGCTCCCTCTTTCCAGACTTCCAGTATGATGTTCCCCTTACAAACCACTTCTAGTACCTTGTATAGCCATATACCAACTTCAAACACGATTCTTATCATTTCCAATATAAGTTCATCTACACCCAGTGCTTTTCCTTGTTTCATCCTCTTTAATGTGTCCTTCCCTTCTTCTCATGTGGGACCTCTTTCTACCTCTTCTGCTAATTCTTCCTGATCATCTGTTTCAATCTCATCTCTTTGCTCTTTCAGGTTGAACATCTTCTCAAAATATGTAATCCATAATCCCATTTCCTCCTCTCTTCAATTTTATTCCTTCTTCATCCATCATTCTAAATTCTTTTGTTTCTATCTCCTTTTTCTTAATTGGCTATATTACACTTTCTTACTTCCTTCCACTCCCATTCAAGCATTTACAGGGTAGGGTGTCTACTCAGTTAGAGGAACAAAAATTCTTGACTTTTTGGTGACTTTTTTGACCACAAAATAACTTCGGGGGCATATAGCCTAAACTGTCAGTAAGACGCGGTGCAAAAAAAAAATCCTTCGGTAAATGGTTGAACATTATATTGTACATCGGGCCTAGATATTATAATAAAAAACACCTTGGAGTGGGGGCAGAGGCTAGTTCCAAATGCTTCTTACCTTTTCCATGAATTTTCACTCCATTCAACCCACTGTGGCTTATATCAAATTTCGATTTACAAAATGTATAATAAGCCTTATACTGGTCATCTTCAACAGGGCGCAACCACTTTGAGTGTTTATTTTCCTCAACAGTCAGCCAAAACTCTTTGAACAAACATTTACCAGACATCTTTTAGCAGATTAGCCTAAACTTCACACATAAAATCTTTGAATGCCCCCCAAAAAAATTATGGATTTTTTTTTTCACAACACACAATTAAAAAATAATTTAGGCCTAATATTTTATGTGCCCATTAGACAACGAAAATCATTTAAAAAATTGGTAAATGGCTACTTACTTTACATGGCAAAAAGTGTTTGATAACAAGTAGCTTGGAAAGATACCTGACCCAAAAAGAGATGAAGATAATAGGGAGTGGAGGAGCTTACACAATGGTGAGTTACATAATATTGTTAGGATAATCAAATCTCATAGATTACGATGGGCAGGACATCCAGCGTGAATGGAAGAATCTAGAACCGTGTTCAGGACTGGTAAACCCAATGGTAAGAAATCATTGGGAAGACCTAAATGCAGATGAGAGGATAACATTAGAATGGACCTGAGAGATATAGGGTGTAATGATGTGGACTGGATAGAACTACCTCAAGATAGGGATAGATTGCGTACTTTTGTAAGTGTGGCAATGAACTAAACATATTCAAAAGACTGAACGAGATTTGTTGTTTGCATTATTTGCGTCTTGACCGAGAATGATTGTTTCAAGAGATGTGCTGCTTATAAACTGTGAGATTCAAAATTAAAATAATCAAAAGCATGCTATCACCTTATGAAGAAACACTTTAATTATAAGAAATATATATACAAACCCTTCTTTAATAGATATAACTGTGTAGCAAGACTTATTGAAGAAAGAGTTTTTAAAGCTGGCTAAACGAAAGCCAAATTACAGTAAGAATTGAATTGGTCTGTTTTCTTAGATCTAACATGCACAGTATAGTCCTTATTTTAAAATCTAGACACTTTACATTTAACAGATATAATTGTTTCATTTGCAACAGACACTCACACTTTAAGATAACATATTATTTGAACATTTTGTACACTCAAAAGCTCAAAACATAAGAATGGTGTGATTTTATTAATATTGAATTCAAGACATGGACACTTTTTTTAAAAATAAATATTGTTTTTACAACATAAAAATTTGTGTGTTTCTATTCTTTAAATGCCATTAAATGGTGGTAATGTAAAGTATTTTACTAGCTACTTTTTGAACTTAAAGGTATTGGATAAAACCACCTGTATGTTTGATTCCCTTCTTTTTTTTTTATCACAATCCTCGACTTAATGCAGTTCCCATGTTACAGAATTAAAAAAACTTATGTTTCATGCTTTTTTTGAGTGTACCGTCTGAGGGCCGTATATATTGGTCAAGGTTCACGTAGAGGGTGAGTACCTCTTGCTGTGACTGGGCTCATCGACCAGGTCCATGCTTTTGCTGATGTGGGCAGACGTACCGCTGGGGTGGAAGTGGCGATAGTACACAAGCATGAATGATAGGGCCAAGAGGAAGGAAGACACCTGTGCCACCACCGCGCCATAGTAGAGGACAGGATTTGGCACAGAGCTGCTCGCCACGCACCTGCATCATTATGACCAATATATAAGACACACATTTACATGAATTGTAAAACAACCAGAGGTATTTGTTGAATAATACAAATTTATATCCAGTTTAAAATATGAAAACTATTTGATTTGTAAACAAGGTTTAATGTCTGTCACCTCCTAGACCAGTCAATAGCTTGTAACGATACTGATTTGGACACCTCTCATATATTAAAAAAAGTCATGGATAAAGTTCATTTTTCTTTAAAATATTGTATGTAAAATATCCTTTTAATTCTTCATCCATGGAAAACACGGGTTTTTCAGAAATAATGTCAAAGGATTGCACCATTAAAACTTTTAATTCTTTTAAAAATCAGCTCTGTAGTATTTACCAAAAAAGCAAGTGGCATTAGCTCCTTCTACCCAATAAGAAGCTAACCTTCACAACACCTGTCGCCAGGACTCTTTCAATTAGTTGGTTTTGACATTGTTGACAAGGGGGTCCAAGAGGCAAGGAGTAGGTCCTATATAAGCTGCTTGTGCGTATGAATCCATTACAGCAAACACCATCACACACAAACTTTGTAATCAAAGACAGTAATGCACAGTGCCAGTAAAATCATCTGTAGTTCAACTAAGCTGTATTATATAAAATTATATTTTCAGTGCCAAAGATAAAATCACTTTAATAAATTGTATACAACATTAAAGGTCTTATTTATTCGATTAAAAAATCAGATTGTAAAATCGTATCATAATAATTGTAGCTCAATCATGGGGCTATAAAAACAAATTATTGCATAATACTGTAACGCTTTAATTAGTGCTCAAACAAGGGGCAATTATTAGCTAATTATACGGTATCACCTTAATCGGTGTCCATCGCCAACGCATAACGTAATAATTGGCGCCCAACGTGGGGCGATTAATTCAATAACGTATTAATTGGCGCCGCATTGCAGGACAAATATCAATTAATAGTTCCATAAGGCTATCAGCTACAGAGCTAAGTTTCTCGGGTTCAAATATAAGTGTGCCTAAAAAAATTGTAATTTGGGAAATGAGATTTTCCCTATCACTAGAGAAGCTTAAATTTCTCGAGGTATTATTTTACAAAGTATTACTTAGCACATTAAAATGACTCTTAAAACACATTTAAAGTTAAATGTAGCATTCATTATATTATCATGATAAAAACTCCAAGAGCTCAGCCCCCAATTGAGCCATACCGACCGAGTGGTCAGTCTGTTGGCAAAGATAAAAGTATTATGATACATGCGCAAAATAAAACAATATTAAATATTCTCATGAAATTTGCTACTTGCCCTTTTAAATGCAATTTTAGGGTCAAGTTTATTGATTTAAATGTGAAATGAAGATATCAAAATTTAGAACTACATATTATAACTAGGGAAGGAACCCTCAAATTACTTGAATCCCTAAGGATATTCAAAATTCAAGGACTCAAGAAAATTTCAAATTTCAGACAGTGATCATAAAAAAAATTGTTTTATTAGAGTTCTATTACTATTTATTGATGGTTCAATACCATTATAGGATGAACTTACATAGAGCCCACAGACTAGTAACTAAACACTTAACTTGATGTGTGAATGTTAAATGGATTATAAGAAAGAATGTTAACATTTTAGTTATTATTGTTATTTTTTATCAAATTATTCTAGAAGCATTTATTTCCACAACACATCTTCCTTAGTGTTTTATGTGTTATCAGTGTCTCTTCAAATGACAAAGGACTATTTCTGAAAATTTAAACAATGTGAAACTTGAAATAAGTGTGTTTTTTATTATCCAGGCCTAGCCTAACTATCCTTTCAGGTTGACTTTCTTCACTATCAATTATTTTACATTATTATACAGTGTTTATACACTGTACTATTATATATATTTGTATTTTCTATTAATCTATTATGTTTATATTTATATTTATAATTTTTTCCAAGATTCGAATTCGAGATTTGGGATTCATAGGTAGATTGGAAATTCGGATTCGTAAAATAGTGGATTTGACCCGATTCTAATACTATTTGGAACATTATATGCCATGTCCACAAAGAATAAAAATAAGAACACTCAAGAGAGTAGATTCCGTACCAGTATATTGTAGAATCTACACAATGGTTTTTCTAAGCATACGACGGGTCATGCTAAATCAACAAATTTTAATAAAAAAATTTGCCACACCCATTTTTTATTTTGATGAACTTTGGTAGATTTGCACCAATCTTTTAGACTTCAAAACAATTTTTGTTATATATTTTTTTTAATTACTCCTTGAGATATAGGATATTTTTTACATCACGAATAGGCAAAAAATGTCATTTTAGGGTTATTTTCTAAAATCTGCATTAAGTTTATTTGAACTAGCAGGGATGACAGCTAGGGCTCATTTGAAAGCTTAAAGAATGAACTTTTATTTAGTTTAGACTAAATTAGGTTTGAGTTAAAGCTAAGCATAGTTTTTAGGCCTAAATTTTCATTTTTTAAATAGATTTATTCAGAATTTGGGCTTGAAATATATAATGAAGGATTTATAGTAACCGGCCAATATTTTTTCCTGTTACACTTATGTATGAGTAGTATGTGCTGAAAAAAAATTGAACTGTTACTGATAGTTCTTCAACCTAAAAAAATTGCTATAATTTGGAAAATTTTCTAAAAATTGCTTTTTCAGAGCCCAAAAGAGTCATGTGGGACATGTGTTAAAAATTTGAAATTGCCAGGATAAAAAGCCCCTATAAGAGTACCTTAAAACAAAAAATATTTCATCTTGTTAATTAAAGGGGTTCAGGTATCACAATCCTTTGAAGTAACACTAAAACAACGCTCAATCACTATTGAAAACTGGGCTAAGCAGGCAGACATATTTTTGCTTAAATTTACAGTAGGCCCATAATTTTTTGGCAACATTCAAATTTGACAGAATTACTGAATCACAAAACATAATTCAATCTAAAAACAAAGCTTACCTTTTAAGCCACACTTAGTGTTTTAAGTTTATCGCGTTGCCATATTTTTTCATTAAGAAGAGTCGACAGGTGCTCATTCATCTATGGTGTGATATTATGACCTCTTCCAGTAGCTGCCAAAAACAACTCACAGGGTGTGAGAATACACAGAATATTATTTTTTGGACCCATGTGGTGTAGTCACTGGTTGATTTTTTGAAAGATGTGCCAGGACCATGAGGATGGAAAAAGTGTATTCGATATTCTTCTTCAGTATCATGAACTTTTATTTCAAGAACCTCGCCCAACCACTAATCCTCATCATACACACAACAGATGTTGGCTGTATGTCAGTCTGTTGTTGAACCTGAACTTCCTTAATGACTACAACAATTCTGAATTCTTCCGACAGGGATGTAATGCGGACGTGAAGAACACTTTGGCTAACAGGAATAAAACTATGATATGATCTAGTCTGTGGTACGGGAATGGCAAGTTGGTACCTTGTCTGAAGTTGCAGTCCAACCTCTTCAATGTCTTGTCTTGAACTAAAGAAAAACTCTATTTTTTTTATATTGTCCACACAATATTTGTACATATCTATTGGTGTGATGTGACTTTTTACTGTCCTCTGAAGACTTGTCTTTCTTACAATCCTTTTAACTGTCCCACCAATTCCATCACATGGTCCCTTGCCGTGGCATGTGGCAAAAAAAATGCCACTCGGCTTGATCTCCAAAATCTTGTTCATGGTGACACCAATTTATGAATTTTGTTGTTCTTATATTGGGAAGCTGATCCATCAGAAAAGTAGAGCACTTTTTTCACCTGAGGAAGGGATAATTTTAAACTGTCCATGAGTATTTTTTGAAAGGTGTAGAAAGCTGTGGTGTTGTGTTCCAATGAATCGCTGATTACACAAAAACAATGGTTTATTAAATCTCCATTTTCTTTGAAGTACAACACAAAGGGGTGTAACGTTGCCTGGTTACTCGACCAATGGTATGATTGTACCTCGTCTTGTACTACGAAAGAAAATTTTTCAGAAAAGTCTCCCATTAGTATGCATTCTTCCTCTTGCAGATTTGTCTTCTTTGTGTTGAGGAATTCTGCTTGTTTCTTCGCAATAAAATGATGAACCTTAAGTTGCTCAAACCTTTCCACTAGCCTATCCAAGTACTCATCAAATAAAAGAACACAAGTAGACAGCTCACAACGGTCTGTTGAAACCCACTGTTTGAATTTAAGTTCTGTTTCAACTTTTTCAAAATCTTCCCACCCTTCTTCCAGTACTGTGTGCAGCCCATAGCTTCCTGGACAGTCATTACACTTTGACAACATGCACAACTCATTATCAATATTGCAGACCATATAGGTATGGAGATGTTTGTAGTCCATTCCTACTTTTATGGCTCCAAGCATCAATTTTACATTCTGGTGTATGATACACACACAGACGGAATGCGTGCCTGATGCACCAGTTAACACGCAGAATTTGGGTCTCAGTTCTGCAAGCTTGGAAAACCCTATTTTCATGTTTGGGTACTCTTTTTTTTTAAGATTACATAAAATTAATCGTTTTTGAATGTAAACCTTCGTTCCATCAGGTACTCTAACAGACACACAATCCTTTTTTGCCGGAATCATTCTACTATACTCATCATTTTCATAGAAATCTTGGATAGTTTTCATTGAAGCTTCATCAAGTTTATTTTTAGACAGATTCTTCCCAATTTGTGGCAAAATCCCATTCTTTTTTATAAAACTTCTTGAATGGTGGACTAGGTATTGGATGACATTAAACTCGCTCTAAATCCATTTAAAAAATTAAAATTTAGGCCTAAAAACTATGCTTAGCCTTAACTCAAACCTAATTTAGTCTAAACTAAAAAAATTCATTCTTTAAGCTTTCAAATGAGCCCTAGCTGCCATCCCTGCTAGTTCAAATAAACTTAATGCAGATTTTAGAAAATAGCCCCAAAATTGCATTTTTTGCTTGTTCGTGGTGTAAAAAAAACCTATATCTCAAGGAGTATTTTTTTAAATATAAAAAAAATTGTTTTGGAGTCTAAAAGATTGGTACAAATCACCTACCAAATTTCATCAAAATCAAAAATGGTGTGGCAAAGCCCATTTGTTGATTTAACATGGAATGACCCATATATATAGTAAGTGGTGCTATTTTCCCCTATGACACTAATTATAGTTGTACCATTACTTACTAGTTGCTTTTGCGACAAATAAAAATATTCCATTTCGATTCAACCAATATTCGAACCAGTCATCAGAAGCGGCCACCCCCCTAGATTAGAGCCAAGACCTTTCAGATATAAAAGAAACAGGTTCTCACCATACAACTAATGCTCCAGTGTTCTCCATGAAAAACACAAGGTAATAGGCAAGATATGAGTATCTAGTGGGACCATCTCTCGGCGAAATAAAGGCAAGAACATAGGCCAGTCCCAAAACCATACTGAAGAGAAGTTCCTCACAGCGACTACTACACACGGCAGTCTGGTGGTGGCCAAGGGCCAACCACAGGGACATAACTGCCCAATGGGCTACACATACTGCCCCCATCCACGCTGGGAACAATGAGGCCAGCAGACTCAGAGCCAGCACACGAGATACTGAAAAACAAAAACAAAACATAACACCAAATCTTCAAAATATATGATTTATTAGTAAATTGGTTTGCTCTGATTATAAATAGTTTCAAAATTAAAAATAAAACAGAGACCGTCTTTTATTGAGGTTTTATAGGAAAACTTGGATTAATTACTAACTAGGCCTACTACAAAAAGTACACAATAGTTATCATTTCTTATGTACAATGAACTTTTTTTAGTTGTAATGTTTAAAATCATTGTTATTAAAAGTTTGATTGGAATTATTTAGCTGAGGAAGTAAGTTGGGAAAAGTGCGCCTGCATTAGTTTGTATAAGGAGTAGAAAAATCAAAGTGTTAATCATTTGTGGAAGACCACCCCTAGTGCACCAAGGTGAGATTAAAACCTTGAACTTTCCATCCCCAATAATCCATTCTATTAAAGTTCTGATGCTTTAGAACGTATGGCCACTGATGCTGCTGGTAAAATGTATTTATCAATAGGCCTAACCGAACAGAGAAATATAATTCAATCCTTGAAATATTTGTTGCTAGTGGTAGAGAAAAAGTTTATAATTTTCAAGGTGACTACTGATTAAACATTAGTAAAAAGTAGAAATTCTTCAGAAACCTAACTTTGGGAGTTATATAATAAATCCTTCTTATTTCCTCAAAAAAATAAAATTATATTCAAAGACATAACTATTAAGTTTTGTTTTTTATAGAAATTACATTCCATATATCGGTAGGTTTGTGGAATGTTTTTAGCACTACGTCTTATTACCCATTTGGGTTATTTTTTTATGTACTCATTATGTTAGTAGTTTTAGGGATCAGGAAGGTTATATTTCTTTGAACTTTAACCTCATTTCCATGGGGGGAGAGTAGAAAACCATTTTGGAAAAACCACCCTCAATACTCCTGACCAAGATTCAAACAATGATTCCCTATCATCGGCAGTCTAGTCTACTGCGAGAAAAGTGTGTTAGAACATGCGGCCATTGAAGCAGGTTGTTTATGGATTAATTATTTATAATTTTTTGGAGGAGTGAGAGTTAGAAAACAACAAACTAACCTTTATTTTATTCGAATCCATCAAGATTTGATTACACTTCGCTTAACATTAAAAATGTGATCTTCGCAAGCATCAAGTATAAATATCATAATGTTTTAAAACCTTGTGTCTTTATCTAACGAAACTTGGAGCCAGTCCTATAGTCATACTGAGTATGCAACAAGTGAGACGCTATACTAACTGAACTTTAATGTATGGACCAGTTTGACACATGAAACTAGTCCATTCCATTCTGGTTTAAGTAGGTGTTGTCCTGTATTTAGTATGGTGCCGCACTGGAGGTGTACTAAGTCTATGAAACTGGCTCATTCCATTCTGGTCTAGATGAGTGTTGTCCTGTATTTAGTATGGTGCCGCACTTGAGGCGTACTAAGTCTGACTATGAAACTGAATCTTGTTTGTAGTCTAGCCTAGTCTAGATGAGTGTTGTCCTGTATTTAGTACAGCGCCGCACTGGAGGTGTACTAAGTCTGACTATGAAACTGAATCTTGTTTGTATTCTAGCCTAGTCTAGATGAGTGTTGTCCTGTATTTAGTACGGCGCCGCACTGGAGGTGTACTAAGTCTGACTATGAAACTGAATCTTGTTTGTATTCTAGCCTAGTCTAGATGAGTGTTGTCCTGTATTTAGTACGGCGCCGCACTGGAGGTGTACTAAGTCTGACTATGAAACTGAATCTTGTTTGTATTCTAGCCTAGTCTAGATGAGTGTTGTCCTGTATTTAGTACGGCGCCGCACTGGAGGTGTACTAAGTCTGACTATGAAACTGAATCTTGTTTGTATTCTAGCCTAGTCTAGATGAGTGTTGTCCTGTATTTAGTACGGCGCCGCACTGGAGGTGTACTAAGTCTGACTATGAAACTGAATCTTGTTTGTATTCTAGCCTAGTCTAGATGAGTGTTGTCCTGTATTTAGTACGGCGCCGCACTGGAGGTGTACTAAGTCTGACTATGAAACTGAATCTTGTTTGTATTCTAGCCTAGTCTAGATGAGTGTTGTCCTGTATTTAGTACGGCGCCGCACTGGAGGTGTACTAAGTCTGACTATGAAACTGAATCTTGTTTGTATTCTAGCCTAGTCTAGATGAGTGTTGTCCTGTATTTAGTACGGCGCCGCACTGGAGGTGTACTAAGTCTGACTATGAAACTGAATCTTGTTTGTATTCTAGCCTAGTCTAGATGAGTGTTGTCCTGTATTTAGTACGGCGCCGCACTGGAGGTGTACTAAGTCTGACTATGAAACTGAATCTTGTTTGTATTTTAGACGAGGACATACCTGTGCTCATGAAGTGCCAGCAGAACTGCACGACAGCACCAGGACAAGAAAGCTTTTCCTTGTCATCCCTGGCAAACCTCACAGAGCGGTGGTATGACGTGAGAGACCAGGCCACAGAAATGAGGGAACACACCACTGCCCAACCCTGCATCGCTGGGTTAAACAGTCATTTACCATCAGATGTAGAGCCCTTATTTTCCAATTAGTTACCATGTTTACCAATGTCAACATTCTAGTTTCAATCAGTTATTTTATAATAATTTAATAATTTGGTTTAATAAAATTGTTCTTATTTTATTTTATTTTGTCAACTGTAATAGCTGAAGGCAGAATTATTTGAAATTTCATAATCCAGAGAAATTAACTTTAAGAAGTTGTATTTGAAAATATTTGTTATTCATAATATATTAGTTATGTTAAAATAAAGAGAAAAAAATGCATTTTACAGAACATTTTCTATACCTACTGCAAGTTAGAAAAATATTTATATTTCAATATATTTTATTATTGTCAATTGGGGTCAGCCATTTTAATTTCAAATATTTTTGGCCATTGCTAACTCCTTGTATGAAATATTGTCAATGAATGTGATAGTAATGTTAAGTGTACATTAAATGAGATGAAGACTCTATAATCAATTAACAAGTTGATTTAATAAGTGACGAATCTCCATTTACCATAAAACAGAACATATAATACCATCTACTGTCTAATTTAACAATGGTAAAGCTACTATGAATACAACTTTAAAAAGAGCCACACAATTATAAATATCATAATAGATATAAATAATAAAATCAAATTGAATTAACATTTTCTGCTATTATTATTTTTCTTTATATGCTTCTAACCTGTTGTTTGATGTTTTATTCGGGGTGTACAAGAACCACTTTTTCAATTCGAGACAATATTTAAATGAGAATATGAAAAAACACTGAGACAACTTCCTTTAAAAGTATAAAAATGTAAATTTATGCTTATTAAAGTAACTATAGTTTAGAGTGTTCCTTTTGACATTTGGGCTGAAGCTTGCTTTAGATTATCTTAGAGTTCATTCAAACATGTACAGGTAAGATATAATTCGTACACATTTTAAATGCAATTAATAGTTTCAATGCAGTGTAGTGTAAAAGCTTATAATGTCAAAGTTTGATATTGAAAAACAATATTTATAATTAAAACATTTCTTAAGTAATGCATACACCATGTCCCGATAATTGTAGTCTCATTTCAATAAGAAGGTATTTTCTGTATGACCTCACAGTTTCGCAAGCACCTATGTCCATTGTTTTTAGTTTATGAAAAATAGCATAACGTGGAAAAAAGTTATAATAATTGTGTCCTTTTATTTCAAACTCTTTTGTGAGGTTCAAAACAACCATTTACCCTAATGGCTCAATACTATCTCCTAGATCCTTAGCTTTACCTGTATACACATCAAATTTACAAAGGAACCCAGTTTTACAGTCACAGAGAGACCAAACTTTGACTTCCCACTTGGCTGAAGGTTTCGATGGCAGGTATTGCTTGAACCGTAGTCTACCCTTGAAACGAAGCATGGTTTGATGGACTGATAGTTGTGAACCAGGGGAAAAGAGTTCAAGGTAAGTATTCATTACAAGTTCTATTATAAGGCTAGTTTTGAAGCCTGGGTTGTAAATGGGTTTAACTTTTAAAATATGTTCCTCATTATTACTGAAATGCAAAGTAGAACATAACAGGAAGTAATTATCTCTTGACATTACAAGGGAATAGTTTGGTATATTATTTAGCCAGTGTGACACATTGAAATATTCTTCAAGAAAAGCCTTGTTTAAACACACCCATTCCAACTTCAAGGGCAACCAATGCCTGAATACCTTCTGCATTACAACCATTCCAAGTATTAAATATAGAACAAAATGGAAAGTCATGCTTTTGTCAAGAAACTGGTTAGAGAATACCTCAGTTTGTTCTGTTGTGTGGATAAATAATGATCAAGAAAAATGTTTTCAAAAATAAAAAATAAATGGTGTTAAATCCTGCAATGTCAAACAATTAGTTTTGCATTTGATTGCGGTGAATTTCTCAAGCCCAGATCAACGTGGTTTTGAACCCTGTTCCATGATAAGGCTGATGGTGTTTCAATTTCTTCTTATTGAACGTCATCATCCCTATCACTACTTGAAACATCACTTGAATTATCCCTAAAATCACTAACATCTCCTTCTGAATCAAAATCAGCAAATAAAAGTTTTGTTGTATCTTAATCTGCCAAGTTTTGTGAACTAGATGAAACCATCTTTACAAGCCACAAATATTTGTCAAGACTTAAAAACAAACTGTTGTTATTAATAACTTAGCTTTTGAAAGCTATCATAAGATATCAGAAACCTACAAAATGTGTGTATGCAGAGATATCTGGGAGGAGAAAATATAACTTGTAAGAGTAAACACCACAATATTGTAAAAAGATGTCATTAGTTAACTTGTAAGAGTAAACACCACAATATTGTAAAAAGATGTCATTAGTTAACTTGTTTACAATGCTCGCTAAAATGCAACACCCATAGCGACGTAAAGTTTGAGCTTGCAATAATATGAGATTGGCGTAACTTGACACATAGCGCATTGTACATAAATGTGAATGCCGCAGCAAAAGATTTAAGAGTACCATATTTAAATAGACAAAAATGGCCCATAAATCAGTCAGATTGACCTTACATTTCTTCATAAACCCTAACAAAAAAAGATGTATTATCCAACCTATTAAGAGACCACAACATACCTTGCATAGAATATGTGTCTCTCTGATTTGCATGGAAGATGAGAATCATAAGTTGCAGGATTGCTTGAGGTGCTGCATGAAGGAAACAGTGGAATAACCTCAACAAGGACGCATCAGAGTCTTCATCTAACATTTTCCTGTACAGTTTTTGCTGTCTGGCTCGTTTGTCCATTTTTCCTGCAGCAACACTTTGTAAACCATAGGAGAGTGCATCACAATACCTGCAAAAAAATTAAAGTTTTATCCTGTAGGTATGCAACTCATTTTTGATAAAATTAATTTCTTTTATAGTAATAATCTAGTAACAAAAGCGGTATTTAAAATAGAATTAAGTAAAGACCATCATTTAAAAGTATTGTCTTGATGTGAGCTCATTTTAAGCTGTCTTACCCTAACTGACCTTATCTTATAGACTGTAGGCCTCTACCATGGCTCTACCACTGCTAATGCCTGTACTACAACAATACTGACCCATGCATTCTTCTAACATCTCAACTGTAAAATAACCTTCAAAGACAAAGTACTAGCATTTATTTTATTACAAAAGATAATTAATTTTAAAATATGGCATCATTGGTACTAAGTTACTAGGTTCACCCTCTGAATTAGACAAGACTAGAAACCAGACAGTTTAATTAGGTTTTTTAACAACACATCTTAATACTCTGGCTATACGAATAAGTACTAATTATTCTAATGGTTTTAGGGAGGAGAAAAGTTATAGGAAATGTAACCATATTTGCGTGGAGCGGCAGTGGAAAGCCATTTGGTAAAAATCTCCCCCCTGTAAAATCGACCAAGATTCAAACCTTGATCTCGTCATCGGTAGCCTAGGCTACTGTGAGAGCAGTACCTTAGAACATGTGGCCACCAAAGTGGGTTTCTGCACGTTACTGTATTTAAAGAATATGAATTAAGATAAAAACACATTTTGCAAGTATTTTCACAAGTCAGTCCCGGCTAGTTCCAGTTTTCCCAGATAGGAGACACCCTGAGTGTATCATTTTTCAACTAATTTAAGTTAAAAGATATAAAAAATGTTGGCCTATTATTTTACCTAAAGATATAAGAGAAAAAATCTGAGCTTATATTTTCACTCACCTGAGTATAGGTGCAAGCTGAAGCAAAAGTATGATTATTCTCAAAATCCACTTCCATAGTGGTGGTTTCGGAAGTGATGGAGGTTCATCCCCATCCATTATGTACCTGTGACGATGAAAAGAAACAATAAATCACAATACTAGTTGCAGGCCAGTAAGTTTGACTATACCTAGCCTAGTGAGAATGCCATACAAAGCTAAGTAACCGGCAGCTACAAAAATGACAGTAAAAGTAGGCTTACTAAAACTTTTTTATTCATATTTTACATTCTGTAGTACATCAAATCATATGATCTGTGGCTGCCCTAATTATTTCTTGTCAACCACAAATAATTTATTTTTTAAATATTTAAAGCAAATTATAATTCTTCTTTTCTACTAAAATTGGAACAGTGAGCCTTGTATGATGTACTTACATGTTATGTGCACTATAATTATGATAATTTTCAAAGGTAAGCATTAGTGTTGGTATTAATTAAGTAGTAAATCAACAGTTTAATCAACATAGTAGGTATAAAAAGGACTGTTTAAAAGATTGCACACCCAAATTTGTTTGAAGAGAAAATAGGAAAATTACGATTAGAAGTTAAATCAAAAGTGGAAAAGCCACTTCCAAATTCCCAGCCGAGATTCGGATCACAAAATCGTTGTCACCAGCCATTAAGTTGATTGGAAGTCTGTCACAGTCAAGTGGGTAAGCTTATGCTGAATGTCAGAAACATGTTTTCTTTATGACTTAACACTACAAAAATGCATTATTAGGCTATTTATTTCCCCCATACAAATTTTAAGATTAATTGTTTGTAGTTTTTTTCTATTAGACAGTTAGGCTAGTAATAATTCACATATGTGACAGGCTAATGTTGTCTTAAAATATCTAAGATATTGATATCGGCTGTACATTATTTTAAACATCTGAATCAAAAAAGCAAGGAAAAAAAACTTTTAAATTAAATAAGAAAAAGTTCCACTCACCTAAGCGACAGATATCTTTCAGCTGTTCTAAAACTATTTGGACATGTTACACTAAGCCCCAAACATAATTTTACCACCGTTATGAAGGTGTAAAAACCATCTCTGCCGACCACAATTAACTTTATTTCATAATAAATTTAACTTCAAATGATCTAACTAGTTGTAGGTGATCACACATATCCAAAATGACCAAATTATGGACAAAGTAAAACATATTGATGAAATCATTAAAATATCATAACAAGTTTATATTATTATCATGATACTTATCCAACTGAGCTTAACCTAACCTTTCATCACTATGACACTTTATACACACAGCTTAACTTAACCTTTAATGTGTAAATAAATTAAATTTATAATTATAGATAAAATAAACAATTCAATGTAATAAGTGTGAATGATTCATCACACACCATAGCCATTTTAGTGCACAGTGCACAAGATCACGAATGTAACGCAAAGAATCATGGAATGACGTCTTCCATCCAGTGCGCAGAATCAAAGTAAAGTCATATGTCAATGTCAATATTAACATTTAAAAAGTGATTAGGCTGATATATTATCGAGTTTTATTTAATTGGACATGTTACACTAAGCCCCAAACATAATTTTACCACCGTTATGAAGGTGTAAAAACCATCTCTGCCGACCACAATTAATATTTATTTCATAATAAATTTAACTTCAAATGATCTAACTAGTTGTAGGTGATCACACATATCCAAAATGACCAAATTATAGACAAAGTAAAACATATTGATGAAATCATTAAAATATCATAACAAGTTTACATTATTATCATGATACTTATCCAACTGAGCTTAACCTAACCTTTCATCACTATGACACTTTATAAACACAGCTTAACTTAACCTTTAATGTGTAAATAAATTAAATTTATAATTATAGATAAAATAAACAATTCAACGCAAAGAATCATGGAATGACGTCTTCCATCCAGTGCGGAGAATCAAAGTAAAGTCATATGTCAATGTCAATATTAACATTTAAAAAGTGATTAGGCTGATATATTATCGAGTTTTATTTAGAGTCTGTTCATGATAGGTATTTACCTGGATGACAGTTCAAAAATCGTTTGTTTAGGTTTTGTGTTGTCAACACTTGTAAAATATCACTGTTTTGTTATGGATGCTAAGTTTTTTTTAATTACCTGTTATATTCTACATTTATAATAAAGCAAACTTGAGTTTTTCATACTATTTCATTACTTTTATTAATTTCTTTTCATCCAACTAACAATATTTTAAACATAATTAAAAGTACTTATTCTTCGTTTAGGAACGTTAATGACTATGTGTAATATAATGCATACATCAATACCTTTTAATACAGGCATCGTATTTACTAGGAAAAGAGAAAATACTTGTCATTTTTTTATGTCTAATAAATTATTTTATGATTATTTTATCGTATTTCAAAATATTTAATAAAATAAAATATTTTTATCCACTGCGTGGGTGCAACATTGTAAAAGAAACTTGTTTCGACATGTTCAACTACATGGTTTAAATTCGTCGGTCCCCATTTGACGCTATTTTCCTAAGACCTTTTGTGGAAGTTCTGTGAATAATATATTTTTTAAGTGGAATAAAACGATAAATAAATTTTGTGTCCGACCTCAAAGAAATATATAAATAACATTGGCCTAAATGACTGTGGTTAACTATCACATTCATATATTACCATCTGTTATTTTATTACAGTTATCCAAAGTGACATGTCAGCTGTTGGTGTAGGGATGTATTAGGGACTATTTCTAGTAACTTTTTGAGTTGTCATTCATAATGGTCGAAGAAAGTATTTTATTTACCAATAAAGTTAGTAAATACTTGAAAACAAGTACAATTAATCTCCATATGTCCATATGTCACAAATCTGTGTTAGTTGGGAAGATGATATACAATTTACGAGTGTTTTTAAGAATATTATTTGTCATTTAATATAGAACACCGTTAACTTATTTTCATTATTCAGACACACAATACTATGAATAGAATAATAACACTATTCAGATAATTTGGCAATTATTATACATAGCATGATAAAATAAAAATATAGGGGTCTAGGGCCTACTAACCTAAATACCAGAAAGTAAATATTTAAGGGAATGAAAATGTCCCAACATGACAATAAGTAATTTTAGAATGGAATCAATAGTGTTTATTATCATAAACAATCACAATCTCGTCATAATCATTCATTATCTTTTCAGCCTATGGCCAGCTTAGTTTAGCCTAGTTAGCCCCTTAACAAAACCTAGTCTCCCATGAGGCAACATTTTTATCACTAAAATTTAGGTATCATTCCATAAAATACTGTATTGGCATAGCCTGCATACTATTCATGTTCACAAACATATACCCACAGTATTCACGAACATGTCACCATCCATATTCATGAACAAGTCATCCTATACTAACTTAAATAGTTTATTTTTTAAATATTATCATCATGGTAGGGTGATTGTGAGATGAAATGGAGGACCTACAGTTTAACGAGGAATCCGAACCACGGTGGAGGCCTGGCTTTCCCCACATTCACAAGATGTCTTGTCAGAGGTGAAGGAAGGGTTTGGTAATCATATAAATCTATGCCGCGACCGAGGATTGAACCCCGGCCGCCAGCATAGAAGTCTGACACCTTACCTCTAGACCGCCAGGTCACCTGTTTTATAATAAATAAGAATGTTAAACGTTGAGTAGGCGTTATTAAACTACTTTTGGTGACATGTAACAATTGCATTCGTTTGAATATTTAGATTCTTATGGGTGAGATTTGTTTTTATTTTATAATAATATAGGTATTTTTTAGTATATTAATTTTGTTATTATTGGAATCTTACTGATGTGCGTACATAGGCTTAGATTATAAAATAATTATTAAACTTACTCTGGTATGACATAGAAAAAGTTTAAAGAATTCTACCCTCTTAGCTAACAATTTACAAAATCTTTGAATAAGACACCACTACCTTAATAAGTGTAAATAATCATGAATATTGATACTAGTGTTAAGGTACAGACACAACATGTTTCCAACATTGATTATAAGAGTATAAGATTAATGAAAAAGATATTAGAATATTTAGATAAATGCTTCTCATTACATAAAGGTTGCAACAATACATTTTAAAGGGGTGTAACACCAGATGGGTAAAAAGCGTGTCATTATTTTCACATATATGATCTACTCAAATCAGATGCGATGAGAAAATAAATCTTTAACGTACCATCTCATACTAAAAGCTGTCGTAACGAGAGCTGGAAATACTACAAAAGTCACAGTTAGTGCAAAATATGCTCCTTGTCCTTGACTGTAATACAAATGTGCCAGCCAACAGTCTAGTCCAACATCTACGACATATGTCAATATTGACAATAAAAGGCAAGTCGAGTGATAAAACCCAAATATCGAATCTTTTATATCACTGTCATTCTCATCAGGAGAATTTACACTACCATCTTCAATTCGAGCACCAACAGTTTCAGTGGTAAACTTTACAATTACACATTCCGCCATTTTCACACATTATTTAATTTGGTTTGTTATTGATAAATATCGATACTTCATTCGACTATTTCAATCGACAGCATAGAGAATGTGACTCTAGAATCTTTATAATGTTATATTCATTAACCAATAAATGTAATATTTAATTTAGTTCAACTTATATGGTATAGTAGCACTAAATTATGTGGTTGTGCAAGGTATAGCGAATAAAAACTCATGATAGTAGTGTATATTGCTGTTTACACCTATTTTGGTAAATTTCCCATCTACTATATAAATAGGGTATTGTCAATATGTTAAATAAAATATATGTTAAGAACGTAATTAATAATTGTTCAAAATAGTTTATAACAGATATAGTTATCGTATATGTTTGTAAACATTTAATGAATTTTGGGAATATATCAAGTTTTTATTTATTTTATTAATGATAAATCCACTAAACATTAAAACATTACTGATAATATGGGAGTTTTTTTTGTCATACCACAGTGCCTTGAGTTGAGATAATATGATTTCTAAATCTATTTATTGTAAATATAATAAAAGTTTTATAGTAAATAACATAAATCACTTAGGGTATTTACCTTGTTAAAATCATTTATTCTTATAGATATATTTCGGGTTTAATTATTGTAATATAATGATACAAGGATTGCAAAGAACACTTATTACATTCAAAATTAACGTTGTGAAATAACATAGAATTAAAATAATACAAGAAAGCATGGAGGGAATATTTGCAGTTATGGTATGGCGAAAACGTAGAGAGAAAAATCAGAAAATAGGAAGAATATTATGATGAAAGAAATGATTTGTGATTAATAACAGCACTATAATTATGTTTATTTTCTTATTTATGGAACGATGGATCTTCACGTATATGTACTTGGTCCATTAATGGTAAATATACAAACTAACTTTAAAAATTTAATTTGGTGAATTCGTCAACTAACTTTTACCTTGTGACTCCTTTTTACATCTTTGACTGACTAGTGGTGCCACTTGTTGATATTAAAAATAGATCTAATCATCATGTAAATTGCATAAGTTCTAAGTCTTAGTTCCAGTGATCAGACATAGAAGCCAAAAAGCTCTAGTACCTTACTATATTAATACGCGCCAATTCAAATAATATAGAGAAGTTTGAACCATTAAATTTAATGTTATTGTTTTAGGTAATATGGGAACCAGTGGAAATATTAAAAAGATTAAAAAAAGAGCTATATTATTAATAAACAAGTCAACTACAGTAAAATTTTGCTAATTATTGTAAAAAAAAGTTTAAATTTGCTTGGTCTTGCTAAATTGACGTGGAAAACTAATATATGATTTGGAGGGAATTAAGGCACCAGTTTTTTTTAAACTAACAACAACTAACAAATTTATATTTGAAATTAGAATTAATGCTATACAACACTTGACTAAGTGGAGCTCCCATTCCCTCTTCCTCCTCCAACCCACCCGTAGCTAATGCCAAGCGAAACTCTATTAAACTCATAGCTTTTCCCAAGTGGTCACAAAATCCGTATAATGTTTAGATATTTTTGCAGCGCAATTAAGTTATTATGTATAAGTATTAAGCTCACTCACCTTTATTGAAAAGTTTAATTCAAGAACTCCAATATCATTAACAATATTAATTATACCTTCATCTTCCCATTTAGCCGTATTTTTGGCGTAGTACGCTGACACTGGCTGTGTCCACAACAGGGTGAAAGTGGCACGGAGGTCATTCGCCATGGTCTTACCCATAACAACAAACTCATAATGTCTGTTTGCGTAGAGAAGCTCCGCATGAGACAACAAACAAATTTTATTTACATCCTCTTTAGGTGCAAGATGTGCGTTCATACCTTCAAGGATCTCCACCGGAATTCATGACTAGTTGCTCGTTATACGCAATAGAAATACACCAATGTAGAATGGGGCACACTTAAATGAATAAATATAATGAAAGTTCATATCTTTAATTTAGCGACTAGCCCACTTCAATGTGTTCCCCAATCCACCGCACTTGATGGATTTAATATGAATTTTCAAAACCTTGGAGTTATTTTATAAACAACCTGTACATTTCAGTATATTCGTATAGACGCAGTTCACAGTTGACACATGGTTGAAGAAACACGCCCATTAGTGATGTTGCTGAAACACAGGGCAAGGAAATAGATAAATACATATAAAGAAAGTGATTTATTTTATTTAAAACAAAGTTTAAATTGAGAATGTAAGTGTATATCTAAGCCCCAAGAGTATCTTTCTTTATATAATAAAACATAGAAATAGCTGCACGCTTCCCCTGAATTGGATTATAGAAGTGATGACAGTCAAAATAAAATCATTATTTTTTTTGTAGATAAGCTTATTAGTAATCTAGCAATAATACAAAGATCTTGAGAACACTCCAACTTAATAGTTTCAATACTATGTATTAGCAACCATAATGGGTATCTTGTCCAAATATATATATTCAAAGCTATTTATGTGCTTTAAAGGTCAAGGAGATCTATTAAATTAGAAAGGCCATACACAGAGGTCACATTGAGGTTATTAAATTTATTCAAAGTAGCAATTGAGTCACTTATTCCCATTTAGGAAAACCTCAATAATGTTAATTACTTATTGGGAATTAAATCCCATACACCAATAAAACACTGGAAGGACAAATTCTCCTTAAAACTAGTATCGACAATGAGGGTGAAAAACAATAGTAGCAATAGTTAATAATAGAAGAATCTGAAAGCCAATATGAAGAAATTATTGATAAACAATAAGATTTGCTATTTGCGACCTTATATGTGAATAATGGTTTAGTGGGTGCTTCAAACTTAAGATAGGCATCAGAATTCATTGAAAAACTGAAACGGGAATTTAAGATTACTTCAAAGCCTGCGTCATATTTCTTAGGCTTATAATTGGAATGCAGGAGTGATGGCTCAGTCAAAGTGTATCAAATAGCGAATACAAAGAAGATATTAGAACGTTTTGGCATGAGTGAATGTAGACCAACTTCAATAATTAAAGGAGAGCATCCAGTTGAACAGGAAGAAGAAAACAACGTTAAGGAAGAGTTTCCATACAGATAGGCAGTGGAAGCTATAATTTACCTGAAGGTTGGAAGTAGAAAACTGGAAAACCCAACTAAAGTAGACTGTATTCGTGTCAAGTGCGTTTTCCGCTACCTGCAGGGCACCAAGGAGTATATAATTTTCTATAGGCCAAGAATCAAGGAAGGCATGCTTTAGTGCTACAGTGATGTTAATCATGGAATTGATGTGACAACAGGACGATCAGCCTCAGGCGTAGTATGTATTTATGCAGTTGGAGTAATTTCATGGCTCAGCCAAAGGCAAGCCTCTATTGCTAACTCCACAACAGAAGCAGAAGTTATTGCAGCCAGTGAAGCAGCTCGCGAGATAGTATGGATACGCCGTCTTGTGAAGCACCTCGTAGAATTGAAGAGGAACCCAGAACTTCAAATCAACAATGGGGCAGCTATAATATTGGCTCAGAATCACGGTAGGACAAAGCACATCCGCAATAGACATTTCTTAGTGAGGGAGTGTATCAAAGAAGGCACTACAGATATCAAGACAGTTGTTTCTGAACATTAAACTGCGGATATAATGACTAAGCCACTTCATAAAGCTAAACTCAAAATTCCCTGTTAGGGAATGCGACTAGATAAGGATTAAATAAATAGTTTAATGTGGGAAAATGTTGAAGTTAATACATAATTAATATATTTACTATCTGTGAAATTACGTAACCTTTATACAACGTGACATGGAAGAAATAATAACACTCACCAGGCCAGCCCAACTTGACTCATTCCGACTCCTCTACTATGCACCCGAGACGCTCGTCACCACAATATCCACGCCCGACTGAACCGAGGTTCGTGCCTCATCGCTGGCCGTGTGGTTGGGCTCCACCCCACCTCTCCTCCCAAGAGGACAAGAAACAAGTGACCATCAGTCTGCGCGCGCTGCTCTGGCGCATTGCAGATAAAACTTCTACGGTCTGTTCTTCAACGTTCAAACTACGCCTATTGGTTCTCGAGATTATTCTCGAATACTCCCCTCCCCCCCTTTGTGTTTGTTCCTTGCCCTGATAACACATGTTTATCACAGAATGTATATAATGGCGTAAGCCCAGAGGAAAGACACATTACACTCTGGGCTTTAGAAGGTAAATAGCCTAAATTTTGTAGGCTCGACGCTATATTCCAAATTCTTTTTAGCTTTAATCAACAATCTTTCAAAATTCAATTTATATCTACGACTAATGTCTTTTGTAACGATCTATTACGTCAGCCCTTAAGGCAATGTTTACTTTATAGTTATTTGGTCTCCTCTGATAGTTTAGGTATCTCTAATGTCTGGAGATTGTTTATATTTGCCACCTTGTTTCTTACAAAGGTTGGTCAAATGTGGGGCCGCGAGCCGGTGGGAAAATTAACAATTGTATGGACGCCTTGTTAGGTGTTAATGTTAGACTAGTTCATTGCAATTTTGCTGGTGTCTATTTTTTATATGTTAACTAAATGTGGGGCCGCGGGCCGCCCAGGACTTATATTTCTGAGGACATCTTGTTTGCTATTAAAGCGTTTAGGAATCCTTACGTATACCTAAACTTTAGGCAATGTCAAGTATTAGCATAGTGTGGATGTCATTGTTTAGGTAAGGGACGTGAGCTGTTGTCTCACCCTATGTTACGAATCATGAGAAGGGGTTGTCTCTCTGCTCATGTTGTCGATTGGCTATTTTGTGTATTATTTGTTATGATGAAACTGGAGACCAATTTGTTA
>CABFOW010001559.1:110572-128217 GCA_902141385.1 Timema californicum
TGTTTTAGTTCGTTTGGGGATATTATCAATATTAGATCTGACCTTGCATGTGAGTCATATTCCTGCCATTTCTTCTTATCTGCTTCTTCTGCAGGTATTGATGTTTCACCACTCACGTAACACCAAAGTCCACTACGAATGAGGACTGCTTTTGCCTGTATTTCCCATGTATCATAATTATTTTTATTTAATGTCCCTATTTTATAATTACTGACATTAACTGATGACATTTCGAGCACAATTTTTGAGTTCAATCGAATCAGAAGCTAACCAACACGAACTGATGTAGTGTTGTAGACAAACGATCACGAATAACACTCAAAACTTCTGTTTAAACTTTCACTTGAACCTTAAAAACGTAACTGGTCCCATAACCTGTTGTGAAAGGTATTATGACATCAATTAATGGTTTCCATATCTTGTATATATTTAAAACACAAAGCAAAGTTGTTCATGAGTATTTGTTCATTCTTGTAAACAATAGTACAGATCATATTTACATTATAGATAATAATAAAACAAAAGTCAAAGACGACATTAAAGAACATTTAGAAGGCACTACTCATCTTCTTGCAGGTCAAGGCTCATCTACTAAAATGCTCTATTGAGTGGATGGAATTACTCAAGTCCCAACAGTATCCCAATTACGTTAAGGATTTCTTCTAATGTTGTATAAAACAATCATAAATAGTAGTAATTGTTTTTACATGCCCATATTCATAACAACGATCACAGTTCTAGCTCATATTGTGGCAAACTATGTAAATAAAAGTTTAAATTAATGTTTGATCAACTTTTACAAAATATGTTGCTAAGAATGGCATTGGGATTGTGTTAACCCACAGTGGCCTTAGTTTCGCTTTCCCTTCCAACATAAAAATTGTGAGAAATAGAATCGATTCACTCGATGAATTGCAACTTCTGAATCAATATAAATAATCGATTAGTCAGAAGATGCATTTATTAAACGATTATAATCGCCCTCATCCCTAATTCATGCTGTGGTGTGATTCTAGAAAATCTAATTTTGATGTGTGATTAATTATCTTTGATGTCTTTATTTATTTAGCATCGCGTCGTGAGTAAACTGATCTGTGCTAGTTTGCTGCCCGCTCGTTTTTTTATACTTATAAACCTATCTTTGATGTAGTTTTCTATGAAAGTTATAAACGTTATTGTGTATTTATAAATTTAAAAGCTTTTTTTTTTCTAATGTTGTAGTTTATGATAAAATTTGAATTTAAATTATTAACGCGATGTTTTAAAGACATACAATAATTTTAATTGATATGTCAAATTCTTTAAACGTTACAAATGAATCTCTAGCGTCTTTGAAAAAAGGCGAATCTAATAATGAAGCAACGGATGAAATTGATTTTCCACCTCATTTAAATGTCAACAACTGGGATATAGTTTTCTTAGTGACGTCTATTTTGAGTCACATAACTGATGTAGCTTTTGATATTTATCTTTCATATAAGTATTATCGTTCTGAGCGATTTTTGTATTTTGGATTAACTGTTCTATTCATATTGTTCCCAGCCTTCATTAATACTGTTATTAGCATAAGAATGTAAGTAACTACCATTTGAATAATACAATAAAGATTAATATATCATAATGATAATGTACACTTTGCATATAAATCATGAACAGAAGGTAGGCTTCATCAGCACCCATCTGTTACCGTACTGACTGAGCTAAGGATTTGGACATTGTATTCATATAAATATCTTGAGTTTAACAACTAGGCCTATTTCTGTATATATTTTATTTTATTTATTTGGCACCTCATTTTAATACTTGTTCGGGCTATACACTTAAGTACTAATTACGCTAATGGTCTAGGTATTAGAAAGGTTGGGTTTAGAGGAAGGGAACCCGCATTTGCGTGGAGGGAGAGTGGAAAACCATTTAGGAAAAACCACCCCCAGTTCACCCGACTGAGATTCGAACCTCGATCTCCCCGTCCTCAGCAGTCGAGCTCAACACGACAAGCGCGTTAGCCAACTACGCCACCGAGGCGGGTAAAATTTTAGTAGCTGTACAAATCAATGGCTTAGATGTATTATAGAGCCAAAGTCTGGCCATATATTTTATTTGGGATTTTAATTACATGTACGAGGCTGTTTGCAGACCCTCACCTCGGTGAACATGTTCTGGGCTCCCTGGTATAATATTCATACAATTAGGGCCTATATCAAGGGTGACCAAATATGTTAAGACTGCTCGTTCTGAGTTAGGGTCGAGGGTGTTGGAGGAGAAGGAGGGAGAAATGGCTGTTAAAATGTTCATTGATCTTAAACTAGTCATATCCCACCACTAAATTAGAAACATATAAATCACAGTCTTGCTGCAGGAAGGGAGGAGGGAGTGGACTCGCAAAGACTCGAGAGAAAGTGTTATCAGCCCCCCTGATAGTTATAACCATGCTGGTATGTTATTCAAGTCCATTTCTCATGGACTTTTCTTCTTAGACCCCTTCCTCAAACATCACTCTAACAAACTTTTGCCCATTCATGCTTACTTTTCATAACTCACACACTAGCTTATTTGTTTATAAATCCATTTTCCACATGGACTCATACATTAAACTCTTTCACACTGACTTTTGTAAAACACAATCCTATATTTAAATTAAACTTAACTTACTTTCAAAACCAGTAATACTTTAAAATGAACAGTAGGCCCTACCGATATATTTTTGACTACAACCCAAACTGGATTAAAACTAATTTAATTTGTCATTCACATTTTGGTAATAATTTATAAAAATATTTTACTAGACATCAATTGTGTAGAAAAGCACTGGTAGATACTGTGAGTTAAACAGTCATTAACAGATTTAAATGGATGTTTCCACCAGTAATAGTGCTGATAAAAGAATTAGGTCTATAGGAAAGAGAACGTTTATACTTTTATTTCGAGAAAATAGCCTATAACATTAAAAGAAATATTATCTTGCGGCGTTATTAATTACAAAAGACACAAAAAAAATATCAGCCATTAAAATATTAGGTTGGTTGATAAAATGGTCAATTAATTTTAAATATGAATAAAAGTTCTCATTAAATTCACAGACTATATTTATCTGTAAACAAATAAAAAAAAAAATTGTTCTCTTATTACTCACATAAAACACATAAAAGTAAGCTCTTGAAAAATTTGATTGGATAATCGATCAATCAATTTTGCTGCATATAGCCTGAACAGATAGAAGGACACTGTTAAAAAACTATAATAATTTCAAAGACAACTAAATGTATCAATCAGATTCATGGCCTCATGTTTAGTGGCCTACTACTTATTCTCACAAGATTCACGCAGGACAATGTTGCATAGAAATAACTAGTTTTCAAATGTATTAATCCATCCAAAATTTATTTTTATTGAATTTTAATAGACTTGGAAGGCTAACACTGTTAAAAAACTATAATAATTTCAAAGACAACTAAATGTCTCAATCAGATTCATGGCCTCTTGTTTAGTGGCCTACTACTTATTCTCACAAGATTCACGCAGGACAATGTTGCATGGAAATAACTAGTTTTCAAATGTATTAATCCATCCAAAATTTATTTTTATTGAATTTTAATAGACTTGTAAGGCTAGGTTAAGCTTGATTGATTAAAAAAAAATTTAAACACTTTGAGTTTGCTATGGAAAAATGCAAAATATTCAAGTCATGGTTGATGTAGGTGTAATGTTTCTAAATTAGTTTAGTTTTATAGGTTCTCTTAGCATAGTTTCTATACTATTTATTTTACATGACCATCAATAAATCATTACATTTATACACCAACTTCCTAGTTCACTGCTCCCAAACACAGCCATGATGACCAACATATGTTTTACCATGTCATGGATTACAGATATCACAGACCTGCTCAAGGTATTAAAGTTAAGATCCAAGCACTGAACATTCCAGTAGGCTTTTGCATCTCGCAATACCCTGTGAAATAGTTGAGTCGAGCAAATATTTTATAAATTATTAGTTAATTAAATAGGCTAAGTAATAGATGACTGACTTTTTTTGTGTTTAATATTAATTATAGCAGTGTGTACTGAATTGATTTATTTTTTAAATATGGTAGGCCTACTTTAAAAAAAGTGTACAAGTTTTTGATCCAAATCATATTTACTTAACTTAAGTGAAAAATTATAACCTTGACCTATGTGTCTCAAGCCCTGGGCTGATTCCTGTCTTCAAATTAAAAAAAAACTTTATTAAACTTAACACAGAAGACGAAAGAGGACCAGCATTTTAAAGAGTGAAGTGGAGAGAGCCATAAAGGACATGCAAAGAAAGAAAGCTGTTGGAGATGATGACATACCAGTTAACCTTCTGAAGGAACTGGGAAACAACAGAACTTATAAACATGATTTACAAAACATGAGAATGGCCCAAGGACTTTAGACTAGCCTTAACCATATTGGCTTTAAAGAAGAAGAAACTAGTAAAAAAAATGCAGTGACCACAGGCATATCAGCCTTATGTTTAATGCGAATAAGATCATGGCAAGAATACACAACAGGTGACTGGAACACAAAATAGAAAATGTGATGGAAGAAGACCGATTTTGATTCAGAAAAGGAAAAGAAACCAGAGATGCCATTGGGATGCTGAGAATAATTTCAGAGCGAGTGCTGGAAGTCAAAGAAGAGTTATACATTGTATTCATTGACTGGAAAAAGGTGTTCAATAGAGGGAAGTGGAAGAAACTAATGGAAATATTCAAGATGATAGTCATCAACTGGAGGGACAGATGGCTGATGGCCAACCTGTACTTGATACAGCAAGAGAAGGTGAGGCTAAATGATGGAGATACCAACAGTGTAGAGATAGGAAGAGGAGTGAAGCAGGTATGCTGTTTGTCACCCAGTCTGTTTAACTTGGATGGAGAGTGGCTGGTCAGGGAAGCCCTGGAGGGGCATGGCAATTTCAGGTCAGGAGTACACGTCATAAACACAATAAAATACGAAGATATCTTGCATTGCTGGCCAAAAATAAAGAAGAGTTGCAGGAAATAATGGACCGGCTAGTGGAGATAGGGAGAAAACATGGCACAGAGCTCAACATTGAGAAGTCAAAAGTGATAAGGATTTAAAAAAATGAAGAGCTGCTGAAAATTAAAATTTTAAACCAAGAGTTTTAAAACATAGAGCAGTTCAAGTATCTGGGAAGTTCGGAGACACCTAATGTACCAAGAAAATTAGGTCAAGGATTGCCATAGACAAGACAACTTTTATCAAGAAGAGTTTACTGCTGACTAGAAAGTTGAGTTTGGAACTGATGAAGAAATTGATAAAATGCTACATTTGGAGCATTGTGCTATATGGAGCAGAAATTTTGACGCTTAAAGATAGAAAAGAAATAATTGGATATCTTTGAAATATGGTGCTGGAGAAGACTTGAGAACATCAAGTGGACAAACAGGGTGACAAAGTACTAAGAAGAGTGGGGAGAAGAGAACCCTTTTGGATGTGATACTTTGGTACAAAGTAAATTGGTTCAGACATGTCCTGAGGAGGAACTGTCTTCTGCAAAACATCATAGAATAAGGAAAGAGGAGGGTCCAAATATTAAATTGCTTGAAGATAAAAAGAAAATTCTGGGAGAAAAAGGAGGCAGAGGACAGGGCATTGGTGGTCTAAGTTCACTGACAAAAGGAATGGACCTGTCATAAGACCGAACACCTAATTGTAATAAGTTAATTTGTTTTGAATTCAAACACACTATGTTCTCTGAATTTTTTAGTTTTATTATATACATTAGAAAAATTACAAATTTTATAAAATTGTAATCATATTCCAAAGATAGTAGTTTAAAAATTCTATTTCTTATGCTGATAACATTCTTATGTTTCAGGTATGTTATGGATAAAAATTGTGTGTCTGTTGTAAAAAAAGTTACAAGCAAATGGATTTTCAGAATAATAGTTCTACTTTTGCAGTTAGCACCTGTTTTAAGGTAAGACATTTAACTTGGCACAAATATAGTTTTAAAAATATCTTAAAAATTACTTAATCTGTTTTAAATTGGATTCCATCCACCACAGTAGGATGGCACTTACAAAAGATTATTATTGGTGGAATTAGCACTTACTCTTTCACAGCAAAGAGCTAGGCAGGCTAACTGCTGTGTTTGTGGCTATTGTGACTGTTAAGTACCATACAGTTAATTTACTTGAAAAGTCATTGGATTACATAAGTTGGAGATTTTTTAATTTTCATACAGCAATAATTTATTAAATTATAATCCCAGCACAGCCAATTAAAGTGCAAACGTTCTAATTCAAATGCATTCTCTTTTTAAAATTAATTTTATGAAGATTTCCATTCATAAAAAATGTAGTATTCTCTAATTTCCCAATATTTATTAATTTTATCTAAAGTTTTAATACATTTTTAATTTCTAGTTGTTGATACCTTGTTCTTCAATTATCTTGTTAGTGAGAGTGGGTGTTTTTATTTATTCTGAAAAGTATTTTCAAACAAATTATCATTTGTATTTTCTAACAATAGTCTTTGAAACAAGTTAACACGGTCAAGCCCCACAACTTTGTACTTTTGCTCACTATGTTGTCTAACCGCGTGTGTCGATGAACCCATCAGACCCTTACTCTTCCCCTCCTTTGTCAATGACCTCCCTTTACTACCATTCTCCTTTGCTGGAACCATTTTCTCAAACAATTCAAATAGCGAATGTCAATACTCGTCCAAAATCTGAACCAAAATTCATTACATATTATAATATCAACCATATTGTTATTGAAATATTTAAACAAAGATGCTGATATAATGCTAAGGCACATATTTAGTAGGGTTGTACAGTTGTACAATAAACATAATTCTATCATTACCAAACGAGTGAATTTAGACCTCCATTCTCTTGGGTGATGTAAGACTTACTGACATTAATGAAAAGACATGATGGACCAAATGCTAAATTGCAGACATACCTCTAAGACTAAACTATCATCTGTTGCTGAAAGCTTTGAACTGTATAGACAACTGCACAACAAATATAACCAGGAAGTGTGTAAAGCAAAGATAAAGCACTCAAGGAGTTTGGCTGATGGCTACTTCTCTCCTGAACATATATGGAAAAAACTATATTATATTGGTATTAGGGCTATTCCATGTTAAATCAACAATTTTTTAAAAATTTTGTGCTCCACCAATTTTGATTTTGATAAAACTTGGTGACTACAAATACTTTTTGTTATTTAAAAAAAACCTCTCCCTTAGATATAGGCTATTGTTTACAACACGGACAGGCAAAAAGTTGCCATTTTGGTGTTATTTTCTAAAACCTGCAGAAAGCTTTTTTACTTAGCAGGGATGAGCTAAGGTTCATTTGAAAGCTTAAAGAATGATTATTTTTTTTGGTTTAGCCAAAATTAGACTAAAGTTAAGGCTAAGTAGAGTTTTCCGGGCTTATAATTTCATTTAAAAAATATTTTCTTCAGAATTTTGGATTTATAAAACACAATTAAGGATCTAAGTACCTAACAGGCCAATATTTTTTCCTGTTACACTTATGTATGATTAGTATGTGCAGAAAAATAATTGAGCTATCCTTCAACCTAAAATAGTGTTTGAATTTTGAAAATTTTCATAAATTTGCTCTTTTGGAGCCTATAAAAGGTAAAGGAGTGGTGATATAAATTTGAAAATGCTAGGATAGAAAGCTCTTACAGTGTAGTACTTAAAAAATCTTGTTACTTCAAAGGGTTGATGTATCACAAGCCTTTGAAGTAACAATAATTCACCACTCAATCACTATTGAAAATTAGGTTAAGCAGACAGGATATTATATGCAGTTAAAAGGTACAAAGAGTTAATCAAATACTGTGTTGAAAATTTACATTACACAGGTAACATAAAATTTATAAATAACAATATTTAATTTAAAAAAGCTTGCATTTTAAGTCCTTTGATACCAAATTATTGTTATTGAAAGTTCTTTTTAGGTTGGTAATAGTGGTATGAAACATGAGACAAAGGAAATAATAAAAGTACTAAGATTAAACTGTAGGATAATATCCAAGCTAGGACAAGCTAAACAAGCAGTTTTCACAAACTGTGTGTATATCGGTTCAAAACATGTTTCAACAAGTATGACTTCATTGACTCATTTTCTTTGTTCAGTTACTTAGTTGACTCAGACCAAATAGGTTGTATATAGTGCTGCAGTCTCTTCAGCCGTGTGATTTTGACTTCTTTTTCGTTTAGTGTCCAAGCAAAAGTTGTGAAAAACTGTTTAAGGGTTCAAATTTTGCATTCCATGCTAGTGAAATTATCATATAATGGAGTGTTCTTGTTTTATTGGCATCTTCACAGGAGGGGTCTGTTATAAATTATCTTATTATAGGTTTTCAGTACTAATTAATATTTCTGAGTTCACCGAAGAACAAAAAACATTATTTGCAATTAAAACTGGCTATACGGATAAACAAACGGTTTGCACTTTTCATAAAGCTGAATTATTAGACAGATACTTCCATACTTATGGAAAGTCTTGCCCAGACACCAACAGTGTTCACTCAAAACCTGTTAAAAAACCTCTCTGGAAAATATCAATGGCAATTTCAACCTGCAATCCTGATCTGACTTTAATCCCAGGGAAAGCATTGTGCACAAAATGCTTGGATAAAATTCAAAACAAAAAAGGACACAGATAATGGTAGTGAAGATAAATATTTAGACATTTATGAACCTGAAACTGTCCTAGTTGAGTCTGTTAATGATACTTGTACAGCACTTGGCATTTTCCCCTTCAATTTGCAGTTAAGCTATCATCTGAAGCTAGACCGTCAGTGATAAAGAAGAGAGTTACAAAACTAGCTAAATCTGTATCAGAAAAGTTAAACAAGTGTTTTGAGTTGAACATTTTGAATGATGGACATTTTTCAAAAACAACGCATGTTGATTTAGTTAATGAGTATAAGAAATTGATTGACAATCTTAAAGAAAAAATGAAAATGGGTTCTTCTTTCCAAGAAAAAGTTAACATTTTGAGTTTAGTTCCTTGCAGAGGGAGTATTGTTAAAGTTCAGAGCGAGTTTAATGTCAGTCAAAACCCAGTCGGCCAATGAAAAAATTTGGTAAAAAAGAACGATTTTGCCACAAATTGGGAAGAATCTGGCTAGAAATAAACTGGTTAAAATGTCATTGAAAACTGTAGAAGATTTATATGAAAATGTTGAGTATAGCAGAATGATCCCAAGTAAAAAGGATTGTGTGTCTAGAGGACCTGACGGGAAGATGGTTAATATTCAGAAATAATTAATTTTATGTAATCTTAAGTAGCTTTACACATGTTTTTTTTATTAAAAAAAGCATAAAAATCGAGTTTTCAAAGTTTGCATTACTCAGACCCAAATCCTGCATGTTAACTGGTGTGTCAGGCACTCATTCTTTCTATGTTTGCATTACACACCAGAATGTAAAACTGATTCTTGCAGCCATGAAAGTAGGAATGAACTACAAACATCACCTTATCTATTTGGTTTACAATGTTAATAATCAGTTTTAAATGCTGTCAAAGTTTAGTGAATGTCCAGGAAGTTATGGGCTGCAAACAGTACTGGAAAAGTGTGGGAAGATTTTGAAAAGATTCAAACAGAACTATAATTTAAAAGACCAATGTGAGCTGTATACTTGTGTTATTTCATTTTAAGAGTACTTGGCTAGGTTGGTGGAAAGGTTTTAGAAACTTAAGGTCCATCATTTTATTGCAAAGAAACAAGCAAAACTCCTCAACATAAAAAAGAAAAATCTGCAGAAGAAAGAATGCATACTAATGGAGGACTTCTCTGAAAATTTTTCTTTTGTTGTCCAAGACGAGGTACAATTCTACCATTGGTTGAGTGACCAGGCAGCGGTACACCCCTTTGTATTGTACTTCAAAGAAGATGGAGAGTTAAAAAACCATTGCTTTTGTGTAATCAGCGATTCATTAGAACACAACACCTTTCAAAAATTACTCATGGACAGTTTAAAATTATCCCTTCCTCAAGTGAAAAAAGTTATTACTTTTCTGATGGATCAGCTGCCCAATACAATAACAAAAAAACTTCATGAATCTGTGTAATCATGAACATGATTTTGAAGTTCAAGCCGAGTGGCAATCCTTTGCCACGTGCCATGGTAAGGGACCATGTGCTGGAATTGGTGGGGCAATTAAAAGGATGGTGAGAAAGACAAGTCTTCAGAGGACGGTAGAAAATCATATTATCTCTCCCCTAGATATGTACAAATAAAAAATAGTGTTTTTCTTTTGTTCAAGTCATGACATTGAAGAGGGTGGACTACAACTGCAGTCAAGGTACCAATTTGTCATTCCTGTACTAAAGACAAGAACATTGCACACTTTTACTTCTGTTAGCCATGGTGTTCCTCATTTCTATATTATATCCGTGTCAGAATAATTCAGAATTGTTATAGTCAACAAGAAAGTTCAGGTTCAACACCTGACTAAACTACGACCAAGGCTGAGGGATTACATCTGCTGTGTATATGATGAGGATTGGTGGTTGGGCGAGGTTCTTGAAGTGAAAGTTCATGATACTGAAAAAGAATATTGGATACACTTTTTTCATCCTCAAGGTTCTGTCACATCATCACACTGCACTGTCAACTCTTCTGAATCAAAAGAAGATGATAATGTGGTAAACTTAAAACTCTAAAGGTGCCTTCTCAAAATGTAGCATTTTTAACAAAAATATGTCAGCTTAGTCTCATGTTTATTGGTGATTGAGTGTTGTTATAGTGTTACTTCAAAGGCTTGTGGCACCTCAACCCCTTGACTTATCAAGATGAACTATTTTGTCTTTTAAAGTACATCATAAGGGATTTCTTTCTATCCTAGTATTTTCAAAGTTTTATCACTTGTTCCACATGCCTTTTTTAGGCTCTGAAAAAGCAAATTTTTGAAAATTTTCAAAATTAAACAATTTTTTGTTTTAGGTTGAATTACTATTAGTAACAGCTAAAAAAAAATTTCTGCACATACTACTCATACATAGTGCAACAGGAGAAAATATTATCCTGTTACTTTAAATCAGTCATTTTATTTTTTATGTCTGCAAAATTCTAATTTAAAAAAAAAATGAAAATGTAAGACCAAAAAACTTTGATTAGCCTTAACTTTAATCTAATCAGCTAAACCAAAATAAAGTTCCTTCTTTAATCAATCAAATGAGCCTTAACTGACCTTCTTTAATCAATCAAATGAGCCTTAACTGACCTTCTTTAATCAATCAAATGAGCCTTAACTGACCTTAATGCTAATTCAAATAAACTTTCTCCATATTTTAGAAAATAACACCGAAATAGTACTTTTTGCTTGTTTGTGCTGTAAACAATAGCCTATATCTAAGGGAGCAAATTTTTAAAAAAAATAGAACAAAATTAGTTTTGGAGTCTAGACAATTGGTGCATATCATCTACAAAATTTTATCAAAATAAAAATGGCATGGCGAAACCCATTTGTTGATTTAACATGATATGACCCACTAATAATAAACAAATACACACTTCGGTGGCCACATGGTCTAAATGAATGGTGGACACTTCACTTTCTCACTCTTATACAGCAAAATATTACAAACTTCCTCACTACAGTACCAAGCAAACAATTTTAATCAATTAAAAATCAGCTTCAGCTTAATACACTTGCTAGAAGATCCACCTTTGAAAGCATCCAAATTAACAAATCTGAATCTTATTGCCTTTCATTCTCAGTTACGACATCGCAGGCACGGAATGTGCTATCACCCACAGTAAGGAACTCAACTGGGGTGGATGCTTTCAAAACTTCACTTAAACAAAATGTTATTTCTAGGAAAATTTAATGCTTCATGCGTTTGTAAACATAGTAAATAAAACCGTTTCTGTACACATGTAAGTTAGAATAACAAGACAAATGAATGAAGGAATGCATGAAGGTAATCTAACTATTACATTTAAAATATAGTCAATTATACATAATTGTTATTCTAGACTTGTTTAGTGCTTTTGATTAAGTAAAAGTCTAGGCAAACTAGCCTTTAACTCTGCCAAAAATGTGTTAACTCAAAGATAATAAATCAATAAACAATTCATAATTTACCCTTTCAATTGTAGGTACTGTGACTCCTTAGCATATGCTATTAAATCTCGCCGTGCACAGAAAGCAAATGACCTTCAAAACCAACAAAAGTATTACGAGTTGATGCTGAAAGAAGACTCAGATGTCGCTTTGTTGAGAGTATTTGAGTGCTTCCTGGAAGCTGCACCGCAGCAGATCCTCCAAACAACTATCTTGTTGGTGGATTCTATGAAGGGCACAACGTTTCAAGGTACATAGCAAATTTCTTGCTAACCTGCATCATTGGTCGTATGGTCTAAGGTATCATACTCATTAGATTAGGCTGCTGATGACAGGGAAATCAGGGTTTGAACCTTGGTCAGGTATACTGCGGGTGGGTTTTCCACTCTTACTCCACAAAAATGCGGGTACATATCCTTTAAATTCAACCTCCCTAATCACTAACACATTAGTGTAATTAGTAAATAAGTGTATAACCCAAACAGATAGGAAGATCCACTGCTATTTTTCTTTTTCTTGTTGAGCTTTATACGCTGACCAACTTTTTTTGAGAGACTTTGGTTCTAATTCTGATGAGCTCCTCCTTATAAATACAAGATATACAAATTTTTGTTCAACATCTTAGCTTAAGTTGGCACAATGCCGACTACTGACTTAACAACCTCAAGTTTGATTCCTGCCATGAATTGTTGATTCATGTTTTATCTATTATAGTTTTCAAGCTAGTTTGTAGTGTTCTTTTATAATCATTGTTACCTGAAAAACTCGTGATAAAAAGTATTCATAAACTACAAAATACAAACACATTACAAACATATGAAATGAGCCAGAAAACTAGTCCTATTGTAGTAAATTAATTAATAGAAGAAAAAATGACAATATCTAATCAAAATTTAATAAACCCGTCAGTTGTTTTGTAAATTAATAAGATAATAACAGCAAAGATGAATCTACAGTAAACGTAAGGTCCCAGATTCGACTCCCATGTCCCAGGTGTCATTTTTCAGTTTTCAGAATATATCTAGTTGGAGTAATTCTCACTAAAAGCATAAATAATAGCTTTAGCTATTTGATTCTTTATTTGTTGTGTTTGTAGTTCTAGTATCAGTCAGGCTCTATTGTCAGCTCACTACTAAGTATGGCCTGGTCCATGGCTTCGTACCATCGCTCAATACGTTTTGTCCAGAAGGACAAGGACAATATTACCTGGCCAGGCACGGTTATGCAGTTCCTCTGGCACTTTATGGTCACAGGTGAGTTTTTTCTCTTTTTAGACAAAAACAATGAACTAGCTTTGTGAACAGAAGTTTTATTATGTAAACTAGTGTTCCTCAACCTTTTTTACTGTCATGATACACCAACAAACCTAAATTTTATGCAATACACTTTTGATTTGGGTTCATGCCATCCAGTCCAATGGTTGTACAGTAAATCAGAATTAGGAAAGTTTAGGATAATTTTTTCTTAACTTCAAATGTTCCAAGATTAAAGGTTGAAGTTGTTTTTCTGTGCTCACTTCTTAAACATTTGGAAACATATTGTTAAAACAATTAGTAATTTCTTGGTAAACCATAACTATAACTTTGCACAAAAGCTTTTGGTTTTGTTAAATGTATTTAGAATATAAGTAAGAAATGCTAACAATGCGCGGCTGCTACTCATACTATCTTCATTTGTGTTCCTACTAAACAAAAATGTGTGTCGCTCTTGGTTGGGGCTGAACAGCACACCTAATTCACCATTTGTGGAACACTGATGTAAACCTTTTATCGCCAACTACCGGTATATATTAAGTTTAATTATTTATCACTGTCATTTAATTTATACATCCTTAATTCATGTAGTTAAGTTACACATTGACTGAGTTGAGGGTCTGGGTATCCCAGTTGGTAGAGCTGTCTGCAAGTAAATCTGGCAAACCATAGCTCATATCCTTGCCTGAGTTTCATTTTTTACCCACACCCTTCATTGGAAGTTTTTCTGAAAATGAATGTTTGACATGATATCTATGATTGTTTTAACTGGCATTAACTAATTATATAATATATTCAACATCGATGGTCTTGGGGTAAAGTACTTGCCTCAGGATCCGATATTAGTGGGTTCTAACCCAGCCTAAGTCGACGGGTTTTTCTTGAGCGATAAAAATCTGTAGCACAACTTTATTTGGAGGAGAAGTAAAGCCATCAGCCCCTTATCGACTGTGGCATGTTAAAGAACTCTGGAAAATATGTGAAAACACCTTGCTCATAGAAATTCTCGTGTGCTGAAATAATCATTCGGTTCAAAAAGTGCCCGTTAAATACCTCAAATAAATAAAAATTCTTACATTCAGTTTAAAAAAAGCATTTATGAAGATAAATTTGGGTGTGTAAATTTTGCAGGATTTTGGCTCATAATAGCAATCTTCAGCTGTCGCTGTTGTTGTGTACAAAGTTTTTAAACAAAACCTAATCATATTGAACACTGTGTGCATATGGCATCATCTATAGGGTTGTTTTTTTGTCATATCTTCTCGGTGCCTGTCCGGCATCCATGCTTTCAATAAAGACCGTGTGTCCTAAAGTCCTTAACAAATATAGTGAACCCTTTTCTACTAGTTTACAAAGTGTTGTTTATGTTTAAATCTTAACAAAATGACTTGTGTAACCTCAACAAATTGAACTATATTTTTTTATATAAATTATTTCCATTCCCCTATATTGCTGGCTTCCTACCAGAGAGAGAAGTTAAGGTATTACCATTTTCTTAAAATATTTCCTTTGTCTACCCTGCGAGTTATCAAGCTTTATAAAAGAAGCTCATAAAGAAAACATACACACGTTAAGAAACATAATTTAAATAAGTAAATAACTCTCCAATAAAACAGAACCTAATGAGATGAATGCAATTTTTTCATATATGTCATTATTTTTTTAATGTCTTGCAGCTGAGATCCATAAAAATGTTTGTAAAGGTTCATAGGTAATGCTTGATCATAAAGAATTTTTATTGATATTATATGATTCTTTTAGCATCGCGTCTTACTACTCATTTTGCTTATATGCTAATAGTTTTAGAAATGAGAAAGGCTATATTTAGAGGAGGTGTACCAACATTCTCATGAAGGGAGAGTGGAAAACCATTTTGGAAAAAAAACCTAGGTACATTCAACCTAGACTTGGATTTCCCAGTCATATTCAGTCTAATCTACTGCGATAAGTACTGCCTTAGATCATATGCCCACCAAAGTGGGTGAAATGTTTTTTCATATAGGAAAACATTTTTTTTCGGTAGATAGTTTGTGGGTCGCATAAAAAATGTGTGACGATTTGTGGGCCATAGTTTTTCCATGGCTGCCATATCTTATAAAATAGCGCAATAGTATAATCCATCATGGCTTTCAGGGTAGATGAAGTGTACAATACAGTGACCCCATGGCTTCTTTGGTACTGACTGACAGCTCACAGCTGACAGATGACAGCTTTGAAAAGTTACCAGACCAAATAATGTATTCCTACGCCAAACCATATGATCTGCAAAAACATGTGTTTAGCAGCTGTCACTTCTGACAGACAAAATTTAGGTATATACAAGAAACATATATGACTGTTTTATTTATTGTTGACCTTGATATGTTGATGTTAGGCCTAGTACACAGAGCAGGAAAGAACATAGCCACAGCTGCTAAGTTAAACGTGTTGCACTCCTTTTCGAGGTTTTATTCCTTCGACGTTGGGATCACTAGGTGTGATCCCCAGTGACTACATACAGTACAATCAAGTGAGAATTTTTTAAATGACTCAATGACTCACTTTAAACTTGAATGTACTAGAAGGCAAATACAAAATATGAGCTCCTTGAGTTAACCTGTCGGCTGGCGGTCACCGAGCAGGCTTCAGGTAGCACCCTCCCCCACCTCTAACACCCCATTCCCTTGTCACTAAGTACCCTAATTCTGCCACACAAATAAGTTTACTCTGCCTACACATTACAAAGAAAATTTGAAATAGGGTGGACTTTTTTTTAATCAAGGGACTGGCTGTCAATTGCAATTATTTATTAAGGAGCACTGAGAAGAATTGCAGACGTTTAGAAATACCAATTTATTTAAGAAGTGGTTAGATATTTTTTAATATGGTTTTCACCAAAGTGAGGGGTGAAAGTTCTGACCAGTTAAATAGTTTAAACTTTAATTATAAAGCGTGTTTTAAATTTGTGATATCTTATATAGAACCATATAAAACAATCCCACAGATTGTGGTCCTATCAAAACATGACTATTTTATAGAGGAAAGCTAGATACCATACCACATGGCCACTAATTCAGGTCTATAATAGCTATTTGATGCTATGTATTTAAAATCATCAATGTATACTTGAAATAATTTAAAAACTGGTGTTTTCCCGGTGAAAATTAAAATTCCCACACTCAGCTAATTAAAGTTAAAACAAAAATATAGGATAGTTTTATATAGTTCTAAGGGTTTATGTTATTTAAAATTACGTAGTAAACATTAAAGTTAGACTATTGTATTTTTTGTGAGTACATGGATGCAGGCTGAATAGTAATATAAATATAATGCAGACAAATGGGCCGACCAGCTATGTCTCGCCACAATGAATTTGTGAATCCTGCCTTATAATTCGACCTTGAAAAGGGATTCTGTCGGTCAATAAAGGTTAAATCCGTTCAAAATTAATCAATCATATAGGGCCCATACATATATATGAAATTATGTACAGTTTATTGAAGCAATTATTCAACATATTATATACTCTACACTCTTATTTATTTTAAAAGTTAGCATGCTTTCTTTTATGAGTTACTAGCAATCCCTCACGGCATTGTCTGTGACCCACTGTGGTATTATAATTATATAGGCATCCCACACCCCCTGCCCCAGGGTGCCCATATCTCTTAAACATATTTCTAAAACAAAACAAAAATATTTTCTTAAAAAATTTGTTTAAAATAGTATAATTAAAAAACTATATATATATGGAATTTGAAAATTTACTCCTGGGAAATGGGAGGGGCCTCTAAAATTTCATAAACTATAAAAACTCGATATATTCCAAATCTGGGTACACTTTATAATAACCCAATAGCGTTATTAGTAGTACATAAGCGTATAGCTTGAACGAATATTAAGGCACGCTGCTAACAAAAATAACAAAATAGAAAATGTTATTGATGTTGGCTGCAAAAAAAACACTATTTAAAAGGTTATTTTTATAAAAATTGGACTGTAGTAAGACATTTGGTACACTAAATTAGTAAAGGCAGAGGAAAAAAAGTTAAAAGTACTAAAAGTAAATCAACACACAAATTAAAGGTTATTTTAAAGTGGATACATTAGATTTACAAATACATAGCTATTTACGCATATCTAGGAGCGACATAACAATTAAAACAAACCAATTCAAGCCACATAAATTGGATAATAATGATGCTTCATATTAATATGTTTCTGTAAATGAGTCTATTATTTAATTTATGCTCTTTGGTGAAATGTAATGCTCTTTGGTGAAATGTAATGCTCTTTGGTGAAATGTAATGCTCTTT